>CM053783.1:834832935-834875435 GCA_028749045.1 Cupressus sempervirens
TTTATTTTACCTTTGTCATCCTTTGGTATCACCTTGATTTATATTTCAAATACAAGGTCCCTCTTCAGATCCAAGTTTTCCTTTAGCATGACCTTAGTGCTCTACTATTTAACACAATGCTTCTTCATAATTCTCAAATTTCTCATACTCTTCCCCTTTTCATTATAGGGAACCAAAATAAATATCTTCCCGTCCTTCTCTATTATAACCAAGTTCCTTTGGAAATCATAGATAACTCCTTTATCATATTTCTAATGTCTACCCAAAAGAACATAACAAACATTCATATTCACAATTTGAAACAAGACTTCATTTCTAAAAGGCCCAATGTTGAAGTTCACCAAAACACTACTCCTTCACCTCTACTACATGATCATATTGCAACCAACTTATCCTATATGGACAAGGATGTTTTGTTCTCTTCAAATCTAGCTTCTTTAGCATCCCTTCTAACAACATGTTGTCATTACTTCCAATATCCATAATTTATAACCTTAAAATACTTAACTCCCAATTCACAAATAGTCCTAAACAAATTCCTTCCTCTTATGAGTAGGTTTAGTTTACCTCATGTTATACTCCATCAAAACTCTCCTACGTATACATAAATGCTCCCATTTAAGGTATTGCATACTCTCATCCAAGGCTCCATCTTCCTCATCCTAATGTACCACAATGTTCCTCTTACCCATGTCTTTGTTAGATTGGTTTGGACATTCAATATCTTTGTGTCCATTCTATCTACATTTGAAACAAGTGTAGACACCTAAATTTGATCACACAATAACATAATCATATTTAGTCAACTTTTGAGACATTATTGATTAAATATTAAATATTTAGTTAGTCTATGGTATCCACTAAATAATTAATTTGATTAATTAATATAGTCTAATTAATAAATAAATGACAACCAATAGTTTGATTTATTAATCAAACCCCCCTTCCTCTATTAAATCAAATAAATGCACAAGCCATTTAATTTAATCCCAAAATTCTCTGTTCTATTTATTTAATAAAATTAATTAAACCCCTCAAACACAAACTAGCCCTCCAACCTAGTAGTTAGCCAATACCAACCCATGCACCAATAATTAACCTTTTTAATTATATATTTTCTTTATTTAATTAACTCCTCTGCCTACCTTGTTTCTAACAAATCCATTTACCAACCACATCACCCCTTATCCATGACTAATTCCCTCTCCAAATCACTTGCACAAATCAAGGAATGATTTAAGTTGATCTTCATGTTATTTACTTAATGTTGCAACTTCGTATAAACTAAATTAATACTTTGATATTCGGTAAAGTAAAGATAGTGTGATAAAAGTTTGGAGTAAAGTTGATATAAGTTTGATATGAGATGTTGAATGTCGTTACCAAGTTATTGCTGTGAAAGTTAATGAACTTTAATTTGGTACTAAATTAATTCAAAGGCATGTAGGATAACTGGATATAATTGATTCACCCCCCCACCCTCAATTATCTAACAATTTGCATTCTACTATTTTGGTTTTCTTTCATCTTATCATATTTTTGTTGCTATTGGATCTAGGTTTGTGAATGCTTGGTTTATCTTCATATTCTTTACACACTAGTTTCATAGCATACAACAAGTACCCTAAATTATTTGACACTTCCTCCTTTTCTTGGTGTCCTCTGATCAATTTTTTTCCCACTTACATCTAGTTTTATATTCACTTGTTTACTTCTCTTTATTGCCATTCATTTTATTCTCTTTACCCCAAGGATAACTCTGTTGTGTATCTTTTCCTTATCTTCATCCTTAAGTGCATATTGATAAGATTATTCTACTATATAAATCCTTAGCATACTCATATCATCATGAATATTAAGTCTTAAACCATTGATATATCTGGCCACCTTCTTTCTAAATATTTATTTATGTCCGTATCTTATTCCCATTTTATAAGAGCCCTCAATATATTCTTTCACACTCATGTCCTTCAGCTTCAAGTTTTACAACTTTTTGAACAATTCTATATGCATAATCTTCTCAAATGTTTCCTTCAACCTTGAAAAATGTGTCTCCATTTAGTGATCTTCATTTCACTAGTATCTTCCCTATCTTTCTTTAACTCTTTCTACTATAATGAAACATGAAATTTCAACTTTATTTGTACTAACTTAACCCTTTGTAGATATCTTATATCCTCAATCTAAAAGTAGTCTTCCTACTCTCCAATCCAGTCTATCAAATCCTCATGATGCAATGCACAAGAAAAGTTATAAAACCTCCATTGTATGAATTTTACTAGCTTGTTTCATTGTCCATAATAGTATCTTTTTATTTTTATCTATTGGTCCTTCAATACCTATTGTCTCAAGATCTTCAACAAATTCCTCATATTGTTCTCTATGTCAAGACTTATTTACAATCATACGAAAGTATTTCTAATTTGATTCATTATTTTATTTCTAAAGTATTCCACTAGTTGTGTTGACATCCTAGGGTTCATATTTATTGGAATCACCTATTACAATCCCTAATTCAATTTCATTAGTCTCAACAATCTGATTATAGGGTTCCATTTGGCTCACTCGATTCTTTATTGAACACATTTGTAACATACCTTTGATTGAATAATTTGTTCACCCTTGGATACCTTAAACAACTATTTCAAGGTTCTTAACTAATAGTAGCTCCTTTATAGCCCCCTTGTGTAATTCTCTATAAGTGAAGTTAGATCCACACTCTTCTACCACATAAAAAACTCAATTAGGGTTTGGTAAGCTAAAAAACATAAATCTATTGACATGCCAACATCAACCTTTCTTTGATACTATTCGACATAGTTATGGAAATTTTTTCCTTAATAAAGATGGCCTAAACCATGCATATTGAGTCACTTAATATAAAAATCCAATAACAGACTGAAAAAAATACTCAATATAATGTTTGCATGTACATATAATAAGAAATTTACATATGATTGACCAAGAATATAGAAATCCTCAAGAGTATGTTTGTCCACACACAGGTGAATATAATTGGGGGGGGAGAATCAATAATTCCTAGCTAACTTAGAAAT
Organism: Cupressus sempervirens; assembly: GCA_028749045.1. Classification (NCBI taxonomy): domain Eukaryota; kingdom Viridiplantae; phylum Streptophyta; class Pinopsida; order Cupressales; family Cupressaceae; genus Cupressus; species Cupressus sempervirens. The sequence continues at coordinate 834,835,992 of CM053783.1, forward strand.
TTCACACCTTTCTATCTTTACACTAGTATAGTAGTTCATGCTAGCTATAACTTAACCAATCAGGATTAAAAAAACATAGTAAAGATAAACAAAATATCACATAACACAAGTATTTATCTCATGGAAATCTAGGTAGGGTTAAAACCATGATGTGTGAGATGATTCTCACAAAGTTTGCACTTTCTTAAAGTGCACCTAGTTAAGAGCTTATCTATGTTAGAAGATTATGAGGATATTGTTAGATGCCACCCAACTAAGGGATTTAGATATGACCTGTAAAAGTATTACTCGATTAAGAGAAACTTGGTTAAAGGACTTCTAAGAACAAACTAATTTGCCACCATGTTAGGGGATTTAATACAAAGAACTTGTTAAAGTCCACCCTCAATGGGTTTTTTCCTTTTAGCGATTACAAAATAACAGAGGGAATGATCTAATCAAACTAAATACTTTACTTATCTTGTATATAGATCTATTTGATGCTCATTAAACCTTTCTAAAAAAATTCTATACTCTTCTTCAACTCTTTAACTCAGACACAATCGCTTATGTGTTTGGCTCTTCTCGCTACTTCACACTTTGTCACTTGTATTGATTGGGCACACTAGATTCTCCTCAACACAATATGTTTCATACTCTATTTGTCACTTGTCAAAGTCACATTTCCCCTTTTGAGATTACTCTTAGCTTATCTTCTTGGATCTTTATTCTATTCACTTTGAAATCTAACCTTTTTCCTTGAAGCAACATTCTCTTAAATAGTCTTTTTGTGTTCTGCTTTAAAACCCTAATCTGTGAATTCAAAAATTGAATTCTCACGTCTATACCTAGCTTTTTTCTCCTATTATTATCATGTCCCATTCTTGTCAGATGTATCATATACAAAAAAAGTCACATATGTTATGTGACTCCAATGGCTTGCACTATTGGAAATAATTCAAATTTGAATTATTTTGTTTTTCCTTGATGTAACAACACCATCAACATTAAATGCAATGATGAGTGGATTCTACCTACTTCATGGCAAGGAGGTTATATGTATCTTTCTATTAGAGTCCTCTTGTTGACTACACTTAACTTTTTTGTATGACTATTGTTCACATCACTTTGCCTACATACTTGACATATTTCTTCATATTCTTACTCACTTAGCATGAATCCATCTAGGTGGTTGTCCTTTATTTCTACCTTTTCTTGTCTTGTCCTTTCCATTCCTCTAGTCAACCTTTTAATTAGAGTCGCACAAGTGTGTTCAAAGTTCCTTATTGGCCCTATCTTCATAGCCATTGATGTTCTATCTTCATGTTGACATCAATAAAAGCTTAGTCATAATTGAGTACACTATTAGAATGATTTAGAATAACTAAGAAGGTTGGGGGGGTGAATCAGTTACCCTCAGTTCTAGATGTACCAATTGAACTTTTGAATACTTCAATTAACTTAAATCTATTCTTTAATCCATTCGGTCTCTATATCAACTTATCTATAACATAAAATTGCAGTCCATTGTTCCAGTAATAACTAACTTGCAAAATGTAAAATATTAAACAATAAAACATCTCAAATAACATCCACACAAGTATAACACTAGGATTTAATGTGGAAACTCGATTTGGGAAAAACCACCAGTAACATGTCACCAATTTTTCACTCTTCTGAAGTGAGCATTATTAGGAGCCAACCTTGTTAAAGATTATAATACACACTTAGATGTGACCCTGTTAGAGGATTTAATCACCTTATTAGGAGTGGCCTTGTTAGAGGAATTAAGAACATTCCATTATTATGTCACCTTTATTAAAGGATTTACAAATGACTGTTAGGTCAACCTTGATAAAGGATTTTAACTTATACAATGGTTAGAAAGTAACAATAGGTTGATCTGATAAATACAAATCACAATATAGCTCATCTGCTAACTCATTGACTAAAATTCATTCATGTCTCCAACACTGTCTCTGATCTTCTTAGAAAATCCTTCAAGTAATCAATCTTCACCTCTTCTCTGCTCCTTCTTCACAACCTTCTACTCAAGTTCTCCAGTCAACAAAATTAGCAATTACTAACCTCTTTAGGTTAATCCTTATGCCTCCTTAAATAGGTAGCTTTGATCTTTTACCACTTAAACATTACCATTGATCTTAGGGTTAGGTCAAATTCATCCAATCCTTCCATCTTTTCATTTCCTCCTCCTTCTAGGCAACATCTCACTTCAAATTAGCATGCAATCGTAAGCTCTTGACTTGCTTCAATCAACTCCCTCTATGTTCAATAATAGATCTTCATTAATATTCTTAGTTTCATTCTAATTCTCATCTATGTAGGTCTGATATGCAACACCTCACTCTTATATGGTAACTGCTTCATGATCTCCCTCTTGTTGTATGACTTCTCTCATCTATAATGTCTCCCTTTTTAACTACTTGCATGGTAACTGCATAGATAATATCTTGCTCTTTACTCATGTTTCCATAGTAACTATATAATCTCTCCTTTGATAAAAATGCCAAAAACACTTCGACATCTTCAGTGAACTCTATCTCATACATCTTCAACATGTAGATATCTCTTTGTCAGTTTTAAACTAGAATCTCATTTTGTCATCTTGCTTATGGCCGATTCAACATCTTGTGCTCATCTCTTCACAACTTTATGCAGGTCCTAAAGTGTGACCTTATGCATCAATTTGTAAGATATTCTAATCAAAACATTTGATGTAGAGCTCCATCATAACTTAAGTAGCCTTAGTTAGGGGAATCACCCCCAATTTACCTCTTAGATATTCATGTACATCCTTAGGTAAAGATTTTGTAAATATATTAGTTGTCTTTTGCTTTGTATTCACATACTTCAATCTCACTTCTTTGTCTTGTACCAACTTTCTCAAGTAATGATACTTGATAGCAATATGCTTGGTCTTGGTGTGCATCAAAAGATTCTTAGACATTTTTATAGCACTTGTGCTATCACAAAATATAACAAATGGTTCAGTGATCTCTTCCTTCATTCCTTTCAACAATTCCTTGATGCACACTATGTTCAAACAATTAATTGCTACTACTTCATATTCATATTTTTCTGTGGACTGAGAGATGCAATTTTGCTTCTTGCTTATCCAAGGAACTAGTCTCTTTCCTAGAAAGAAAGCTCCAGTGCATGTACTCTTTCTGTCATCAACATTTCTAGCCCAGTTTGCATCAGTATATACTCTCAATTCAAACTTGTCATTCTTTTTGTAATATAATCCATAATCCTCTATTCCTTTTAGATATCTCAATATTCTTTTCAAAGCCATCATATAATTTTCTTCAGAAATAAGTTGAATGAGAAAGGAGAAGTGACAAGAAAGAAGACAATATTTGTATGCAAAGGTTATGCTCAAGAGGAAGGTATTGATTATGGGGAAACATTTTCCCCTGTTGCAAGACTCGAAAGAGTCAAAATACTTCTAGCATATGCAACACAAAAGGGATTCAAAGTGTATTAGATGGATGCTAAATCAATTTTCTTAAATGGAGTCCTAAAAGAAGAAGTCTACATTGAATAGCCTGAAGGTTTCATTGATCCAAGCCAAAGAAATATGGTATGTAAACTTCATAAAGCTTTATATGGATTGAAACAAGCTCCTAAAGTATGGTATGAAAGACTACATGGATATCTAGTTAAAATTTGTTTTGAAAAGACAAATGATACTAGCAATTTGTATATCAAATAAGGACCATAGGACAAGATATTGCTTGCAAAAATATTTGTAGATGATTGTTATAAATGTTTAGAATAATTGAGGGTGGGGGGGTGAATCATTTACTCAAGGTTCTTAAGTACCATTTGAACATTTAAATAATAAAATACTTATTGTTCTGCTTATCCTGTTGTTGCATGGTCTCTACTATAAACCAAAATTATTGTTCCAAATACAACATGCTTTGCTGAATATAAAATGTAAAACATCTAAAGAATTCAACACAGATTTGACACTAGGATTTTTATGTGGAAACTCAATTTGGGAAAAACCACCAGTATGTCACCACCTTTTCACTCTTTCGAAGTGAGCTCTGTTAGGAGCCAACCCTGTTAGAGGCTACAATACACACTGTTAAATGTGACCTGGTTAGAGGATTTAATCACTCTGTTAGGAGATTCCTTGTTAGAGGACTTTGATCATTCCATTTAGAATGTCACCTTGTGAAAGGATTTACAAAAACTATTAAGTCCTTCAAATGAATATTAGGTCAACCTCTATTAAAAGGATTTCAATACAAACTATTTACAACGATTAGAAAGAAAATAATAGGTTTTGATCTGTGGATTACAACTCACTATGCAAGTTCAGATCTTTGTTTGGTTCAGGTGTCGATTCACTAATAAGCTTTCCACTACCATCTTTGTTCTTGATTCACTCGACAACCTTTCAAGAAATCAACCTTCTCACTTCACCAACACTTAAGCCATCTGCTTAGATTCACTTATTAATATCAACAACATCTATACAAGCTATCTCCTTGATCTTCACATTCACTAACACACTCTTGTGTTCACCCTTGTGCACCTCTGATCCACCTCTATCTATATGTCTTTCTCATACACACCATACTCTCATTCTTGTTCGATTTTGTACCTCTTTAAATAGGCAATTCTCACTTTATCATTTTCCACAATCATCGTAGATCTTAGGGTTTATGATTAGGCTCAACATGATTCATTATATTTGTCCATCTTCTTGATCTTCCTCTAGAAAATTCTCTAGAATCTGTTTGTTAGGTCTTTACCTAATCCTCACCTTGAATTTAATGATCCAACTCATCAATCTTATCTTCAACACAGTTTAAATCTCCCAAGAAATCAATTGAGCCGACTGGGAATTATGATTTTCTTGAATTCATATTCAATAGTGTTACTCGACAATCACTAAGTTCTGACACTTGATCATCACTTAACACTTGGGTGCTGTAAAACTTTCTAGCTTGGCATCGGCTAGCTTACTTGATCGATACTGATGCTTGGGAAACACTAGATTTTCTCGACACTAACTATGGATCAGTTGACACTAGCATCACTCAACATTCCTTTTCCATTTACTCTATTGCTCAGCTTGGATTAGCTTTCTTAACATAAACAATCACTTTGCTTTATCAAATTCTATCTAATCAAATGTCCATTGTAGCTTCCTTTTCATAACTCAACCTTTCCTCTAGGTCTATTTTTATGGGCAATTTTTCAAATCCTCTTCATCAATCAAAGAGATATGACATTTAGATTAGGTAGAAATATGTCTTATCAATAGATTTGACATCAATGACAAAACAACAATTGTTCTAGTTGTAAGTTTCCAACATATGATATCATATTTGGAGGACATGAGATTTTATACAAGACATTTTCTAGAAAAATGAGGAAAGAATTTGAAATGTCCATGTTTGGAGAGATTAAATTCTTTGTGGGTTTACAAGTTCATCAAATGAAGGGTGGGATATTCATCACTCAATCAAAGTACATCAAGGATGCATTAAAAGTATTTGGAATGAAAGATTCTAAACCAATTGGAACACCTATGTCTACTGGACATATGCTCTCAAAGAATGATGATTCAAATGAGGTAAACCGGTCTATGTATAGATCAATGATTGGAAAAATTCAGTATGTAGTACACACTAGACCTAATATTGCATTAGCAGTTGACATAGTTGCAAGATTTTCTACTAATCCAAAAGAAAATCACATGATGGCAGTGAAAATAATTTTGAGATATCTAAAAGGAACTGAAGAATATGGGTTATGGTATAAGAAAGGAGGAAATTTTGAGTTGAGAGCCTTACTGATGTAGATTGGGTAGGAAGAATTGATGACAAAAAAAGTACAAGTGGAGGAGCATTCTTTCTTGGAAAGAGGCTAGTGTCTTGGATAAGAAAGAAGCATAATTGTATCTCTCAATCCACAGTAGAAGTAGAATATGTTGTTGCAGGACTCAATTGTTCTAACATTATATGGATCAAGCAACTGATGTTAGGAATGAAGGAAGAAATCAAGGAACCAGTGGTTATCTATTGTGATAACACCAATGTAATTAACATATCCAAAACTCCTGTGATGCACACAAAGACAAAACACATTACAATCAAGTATCATTTCCTAAGAGAATTGGTTCAAGACAAAGAAGTTAGATTGGAATATGTAAACACCAAGGAGAAGATAGCAGATATATTAACAAAATCTTTACCTAAGGATGCATTTATGTATCTAAGAGGTAAACTAGGGGTCATTCTCCTATCTGATGCTCACTAAAGAAAAAGATAGTGAGGCTTCAACCAAGCTTTATTGAAGATCAATCAAGTTGATGAAAGTTGTCACACTTCAAGTGTGAAATGAAAATCATATTGTATATGAATTAGTACAAAAGATACATTATAACTTCAAAGTCTATATCCTTTGGCATTTTATGTCAAAGAGGGAGAGTTTAGTAATGTCAACAAGGGAGAGTTGAAAGAAAGAGTAAGGGAGAGTTCAATATTAGAGTAAAAGAGGGAGATTTTTGTATCTCAGAAGGAAGATATTCAAATGATGGAATGTACAAAAAAGAGGGAGTAAATGATAGAAGTTCACAATAGAGTGTTGAAAGGGAAGCAATAGACATAAATCCAAGCAAAATCTCAAAGGGAGTTGGTATGGATGAGAATAAAAATGAAATTAAGGATATTATCTTATTGCTCATACTTTTATCAATCTATGTTGACATGTTGTGTTTCCATCAATGCCAAAGATGGAATTTGTTGGAAACAATTCTTAAATTGTATATTCTCATTGGTGTTCATTCTAAATATCAGTATTAATCGAGAAATGTAGAGTTTGTGGTATTAGCCTTGTATATCTCATTATTGACCGAGTAGTTGGGTAAAGGAAACGTTTCTAATATTAATTGAGAAATTGGTTAGTGAAGGGATTCTTGCTTGCAGTATTGACCAATTAATTGAGCATCAAAGAACTTGTAGTATTAATTGAGTGGTCAAGCATCAAAGGACTTGGAGTACTGAATGAGTGGTCAGGCATCAAAGGATTCACAGTGTTAACTGAGCATTCAATCCTAGTATTGACCGAGTGACAAAAAAATGCATTTGTCTAATAATTTAATTAATTAAGGCTAACTATTTGGATGTTTATTGATTATTTGGACGGGTATTCAAGATGACATGTCTAATCTTATGATATATAAGAAAGGTCAAGTTGTGAAGATAAGAACAAGAAGTGGAATATAAAATAAGATGGATATGTGAGTGAAGGCAAAGGTAGAGTAGGAAAGTGAGGAAGATAAGTTGCAAAGAACATATGATCACTGAGGATCCTGAGGTTAAGCTAGAACAAAGATCTAAATCTGCAAAGGAAGTTACTTCATTAATAAGGTCAAATTGTTGTTTCTTTCTAACCATTGAGCAGTAAAGAAACTCTTAACATAGTTGACTTAATAGTCATTTCTTGTAAATCCTCTAACAAGGTGACATTTCAAGATTGAAGTGTTTAAAGACCTCTAGAAAGATCACTCCTAACAGGGTGCTCTAAATCCTCTAATAGGGTCATACTTAATAGTATGTTTTGTAACCTTTAATAGGGTTGGCTCCTAACAGGGCTCACTTCAGAAGAGTGAAAATTATTGTGACTAGTTGCAAGGTGGTTTTTTCCAAATTGGATTTCCATGTTAAATCTTGGTGTCATCTGTGTTCATGTTATTTTCTTATGCTTTATGTTTTTGTAACTAAGTTACTAAAGGATAAAATAGATTAATAAATCTTAAGATTTCTTTGTTAACTAAGTAACAATAATATTCTATTGTTAACCGAGCTAGACAGTATTGCATGATCAATGAAAGTTTGTATTGACATCTAAAGGACAAGGAATTGTTTTTGTGGTAACTAATTCATCCCTCCCCTCTCATTAAACTCTTACATTTCCAACATTCCTTTATACTTTCTTTTTTCTCTCTCATCCTTGTCTTCCTTGTTATGACATCTTGCAGTAATATGAGCAACCTTGTTGCATGAAATTTTTTTATAGGTAATTTACCTCTGTCTCTTCCAAATATTTTTGTAATAAGTGCTTTAAGTTCATCAAGTTCATCATCAAAGGTTTCATTTTCACTCTTCACATGTTTGCCTTTTTTTTACTAAGAACCAATTGTGACTTAAAAGTAGATTCAATGGTAGCAGGCATGTAGTTATCAAAATTTGATATCTCAAAAGCATTAAGTCTATCAATTACACCTTGTAAGTTAGATTGTTACCTAGAGTGCATCTTAGTTCTTGTATTGTAGAAACCCTAATGGCATATATAGGAAGTAGAGTCCTCAGTACCTTGCTTATCACTATTTCATCTTCAATTGTTCCATTTGCACCTCAAATAGCATTTACAACTTCCTTGATTCTTGTGCAATATTGCACTATGTTCTCACCTTCTTTCATTCTCATTTCATCAAATTTTCCCCTCAAGCTCTCTGATTTGGCTCCCAAGACATTGTCATCTCCTCCATATATGGTCTTTAGTTTGTCTCACATCTATTTTGCACTATCACAATCTTTTATGTCATCGAGCTTGACATAGCTTAGGGATGAAGCCATTTGTAACATTGCTTGATTATGTTTTTTCTTTTCTTTTAGTTGTTAAGAAGTCAGAGGAACTATTGTTATCTTCACATATTCATTGTCCACTAAATTTATTGCAGCATCACAAATACTAGATATATGTAGCCTCATCAACATTTTCTATGTAGGAAATTTGTCCTTATTCAACTTTGGTACATCATTTTTTTGAGTCATGATCTTTAGCTTTGAGTACCTTCAAACTTCTCTTTACAAGCACCACTAGCTCTGATACCAATTGTTAGAATGTTTAGAATAACTGAGAGGGGGCAAGGGGGTGGTGAATCAGTTACTCAAGGTCCATTAGTATCGATTGAATAATCAAACACTTAAACATTGTTCTATTCTACTTATCTTGCAACTTGGTCTCTACTGTAGTCTGAATAACAATATTAACTAGTAGTTTACTGTCCTAATATAATATACTTGCAAAATGTAAACATTTGAAATGTAAAATACCATAAAAACATTCAACACAAGTTTGACACTAGGATTTAACGTGGAAATCCAATTTTGGGAAAAACCACCAACAACATGTCACCATGTTTTCACTATTCTGAAGTGAGCCTTGTTAGGAGTCAACCTTGTTAAAGGTTACAATACACACTCTTAAATGTGACATGGTTAAAGGATTTAATCACCCTTTTAGGAATGGCCTTGTCAAAGGACTTTATAACATTCCATTAGAATGTCACCTGGTTAAAGGATTTACACAAATTATTAAGTCCTTAATGACTATTAGGCCAACCTTGATTAGAAGGATTTCAATACAAACTGTTTACAATGATTACAAAGAAAATAGTAGGGCTTGATATGTATGAATACAACTCACTTTGTAGTTCCAAATCTTAGTTTAGTTCATGCGTTGATTCCCTAATAAGCCTTCCTTGTCACCTTCGTCCTTGATTTTCTTGGCAACCCTTCAAACAATTACCCATCTCTTCACAACAAACTTAAGCCTTCTTCTTAGATTTGCTAATTAACCTCAAAAAATTTGTTCCATCTTAGTTAAAATCATTCTCATGCATATACAATTTTTGCACTTGGGTATTCTTGATCACTCCTTGATCATCCTCTACAAATAACTTCTCAGCTCTAACTATGTCTTTTCCACATGCATCCACTCCCTCCCTCTCCCTCTCTCTTTCTCTCTTTGTTAGAGTTTTCACATTTACCTCCTTAAATAGATAATTCTGGTCCTTTTCTGTTTCTCACAATCACTGTAGATCTTAGGGTTTATGATATGATCCAACAGATTCATTGTATCTAATTGCCATTTTGTTTATCTTTTTTTCTCTTCTAGAAACTTCTCACAAAATCCATTCATTAGATATCTTACCTAATCCTCTCCTTGAATTAAAGGATCCAACACATTAATCCTTGTCTTCAACACACTTTCCATATCCCAAGAAATGAACTGAGTCGCTGAAAATCATGATTTCTCATACTCATTCAAAATGTTGTCACTTGGTCATCACTTGGTTTTAACACTCAGTCATCATTAGATCACTCAGTCATCACTTGGTTTCTTGCTTGACACTTACACTATTTACTTGGTCAAAACTAATGCTCAATCAACATTAAGTTTCACTAGGCTTGTACTGACGCTCAACTTGCTCTACTCTGGTGCTCGATCGACACTAGCATCCCTCAGCATGAACTTCAAGTTCCTTAATCTTCTATTGCATTCCTCGATCAGGCTTATGCAATCTGTTGGTCTCTTCTCATGTCTTCATAATGTAAACAATCAAATTATCTTGTCAAAGTCTAACTAATTAAACATCCATTGTAGCTTCCTTTTCATAACTCAACCTTTCCTCTAGGCACTTTTGTTATGAGAAACTTCACAAATCCTCTTCATCAATCATATAGATATGACATTTAATCAGATAGCAACATGTCTCATCAGTAGATTTTGCATCGATGACAACATAACAATTGTTTCAATTGTCATGAATTTTTTAGCTAACATAAGATAATTGAATTACATATGCAAAATCCAAACCCCTTTCATGAGCATCCCACACAATCTCATGGATCATCAAGTATAAGTCAGTATACCCTATATAGATTAATTTTTTCTACCATTTAAAAAATATCTCTCATTTCATGGAGCACAGGTACCAGTAAATATGTATTCGTTAGATGTGTTTTCCTCAAGTGAGGGAAATATAAGAATGGAAGAAGAAAATGAGACATTTAGTATGTCTAAATTGGGGAGATCAACTAGAGGTCAAAAGATCAAAAAAAAATTCAATAACGCATGAATTTTTTATTTGCTCAAGGGGGTCACGTTCTTATGATGATGAGAGAAAATGCGACTTCGGAGTTCCCTTTAGGTACCAACATCTATAGAAACAATGGGTCCCTAAGGAACTTCCTCCAATAAATATTGATTTTTATGTTAGAGAGAGGATATATCCATAACACCACTGTCATTAAATGGTTTGGACCTATTTTCCATGAATGACATAAAAATCTCTTACAAACAAGTTGTTGAATTGATGGAGTGTGTCAGACCTTATTACGATTGCAAAAGTTGGATGCAAATTATTCATTATAAAAATAACTGTGTAGGTATGCACGCTCGGCAAATTATATGCAACAAAAAGACAATGAACAAAGTAAAAGACAAGCTATATACATTGATGGAAGGCCAAAAGCAACAGGGAATATTGTAGGTTTTATAAATAATGTGCAACCTAAGTCAACTATTTAACAATCCAATTGCATATTTGAGGCATATGAGGAAAATTGTCTATTTGTATGTGTGATAAAATCAATACGTGCAAGGAAAGAGTTTCTTATTGATTACAATTTAAATTGCATAGATATAAACAAAGCCATTATCATGAGGGTGGTATGTTCTATGCACCGTTTAAACCAAACTTCAATTACTGACTTCACCACACCATTAAATTGTTAAGCTTTTAGACTAACATTTTTATATTTGATGTAAACTATTAGTACTATTCAAGATAGATGGGTGTAATTAGCACTTAGTTTTTCATAAATATTTGGATTTGTTTATAGAATCATATTTTGGCAGTAAATAGTAAAATGAATTTGTACACGATATAAAATCTTGTATAATTTTTTATTATTCAACATAACTTAGAATAACAACACATGTATTTTAACACAACATGATTTTTTTTGTTCAAATACAGGGCTACAATATGGAGCAGCCACATAGAAGTGATAATGATCTTTCAGGCACTTCTTCTTCCTAGTAGGTAAACCTCATTGTTATTGTACAAATTAGATACATGAAAAATGTTAAATAATATTTTTTATTATGCTTTTTTCTTCACTACGATTTTGGAGTAATTTTAATAGTGCTAATAATATTGTTGTCACAAACGGGTGTTGATCAGAGAAAGGAAAAAGAACCTGCAGTCCCTAGTCAAGAGGAGTCCTATGAGGAGGACCCATTCTTTGTTGTTTTCACATTAGCCCCTGATCCTATCGCTGCAATTCAAAAATTCCTCTATAACATTGAAAAAGAATTGCACCAATTGGCATCTATATAGCCTTTGAACCCTAAGTCATGCATAAGGGTGAATGAATTGATGCACCATGCTAAAAATTCTAGAGTAAGTATTAATGTAATTTATTATTATAACAAAATTTCAATAATGCTTTTTATGTTATACTCTTTTATGTCATTAACTAAAATATAAATGTGTTGTTTTTACAGGCTTTAATGCGTGATTATGAACCTCATGGCTATGATGAGGGTATTGCAGGTGGTTCAGGTAGATTGCATGTTCTATCCTCCACTTATTTTTTCTATTGAATAGATACATACATACATACATACATACATACATACATACATACATACATATATATATATATATATATATATGTATATACATATCTATATACGTATATATGTATATACATATATATGTATATATGTATATATGTATATATGTATATGTGTATATATATGTATATATACATGCATACATATATATGTATATATACATATATACGTATATACATATGTATATATATGTATGTATATATACATTTATGCATATATATATATATACATATATACATATATATATATATATATATATATATATATGTGTGTGTGTGTGTATATATACATATATATATATGTGTGTATGTATATATGTATATGTATGTATGTATATATAAAGGAATGATCACAACCAAATATAATATGCTCAAAAAATCTTTGTTTTTACGCTCTAACAATCTTGTCCATGCTTTTTTAATACTCTAACAATCTTATTCTTCAATGCCTATTAATGATTCTATGGTAACATTGCCTTCTATGAGGAGAACCATAGATGTATTACCAACTACAATGTTAACAACATGCAACATGGCCACATATGCTACTGCACCACCTATTGGTACATAAATCCCTCTTTTTCTCTCTCATTTTTTGTGTGTGTTTATTTCCCTTGAAGTATTATTTCTTGGGGGCATTTTATAATGGATTCATTTTATGTAGTTGGATATGCAACACATGATTTATAATTTCTTGGATGTACCCATATTTCTTCTACGAGAACGATGGATTGAGTATTTCTCATTACTGATGAAGATGGACCTCCCTTGAAAGTATCCAAGCTTCTAGGTACTTTAAAGACATGTCCTTTCTTTTACCATACAATCTTATTCTCATAATCCAATGCAATAACCCCATATGGAAGTCCCTTGCAATAATTAATGATCTCATGATTATCTTGCAGGGAATAATATTTTTTATGATAAACTTGGTGACAAGTGTTTGCGGTTATTCGGTCCCACTCTACGTACAAGGTGGAACATTATATCCAAACTAAAACCCCAATCCACTATTTTGATTTCATATCACTGCTAGAATAGTTCTCCTTCAATCCATTTACAAATCTAACCATTTAATTTTCTTCTTAAACCAACTTATTTAGAACTCGTGCATTTTAGAGACATAGGTTCCTTGAGAAAGAAGGGTTATGTTTGAGGTATATTAGGGACCAGTAAAATTCTACACTAGATGAAAACTTGAGGTATGAGAATCCCCCTGCATTCCTAATTTAGAGTGGGATAATCTTCTTTTGGATGCAAATGAGAGAAAAAAAAATAACATAAAGGAAATACACCACTAGACGACAAAATAAGGTATGTGATACTGTTAAGAATGTAATTATGTACTAAATACTCTTTATATTTATATGATATAGCATATTTCAAACTTTTCATAGATTATTTGACATATTAAAGGCAACAAAGACAAGATTAGACAAGCACAAGCAACATAAGATTGGCTCTGGTGGTTATTCAAAACTTGCTAGACGATTTGTAAGTATTAGCAAATGAAAAGTAGTATGTAAATATTTATAAATTGCAATCAAATTTGTTTTGATGAAATAGTGCAAGAAAATTTCATGATACCAAGAAAAAATGCAGGGCTTGGAGTTCAAAAGGACTCTCTTAGAAGAGGCCAAGAGAATTGGCTTCCAACAAGGCTATATAGCCATGGCTGAATGGATTTGAGAAATGAGTCTGCAAGGTTCTACTAATGGATTTGTCATAGTAAATAAGATAAATGGTTTTTAGTTCAAATTGAATAAAGAAATCCAATTAGTATATTTGATGTTAAGTTCCAACATAAATTGAGTTTTTTTAAAGCAAGAAATCATAACAATGCACATAACATTGGTATGCAATTACCTGCCAATATTGCCACACTACCTACCCATGATGAAGTTGTTAGTTCATATGTGCATCATAGTGGTCAAGTTATACATTTTCTATTTGAATTTTTATATGTAATTATTGATATAAGTAACTATCTTAAATTGCAATTGGTGTGGTAATACAAATTCAATTGCATAAGTATTTGGATTAATGTAACATTTTTGTTGCAGCTCTAGAGGATGTAGAGGCCGATGTACATGACCATGTTGAGGTTGAGGCCACTAGACAAAATGACCTGGAGGATGATGTGGCTAGATCAGGTAAAGTACTGAAATACTTGTAAAAATTATAATAAAATATTTTTAATTTAACCCTTTTATTTGTTATTGTAGAGGACCCCCCTTTGCATCATGAGCAGAGGACTCCTAAGAATGCGTTGATATCACGAGAAAAGGAAAGAGAAACTAATGAGGGGGGAAATGATTATGATGATGTCAATGTTCCTCTTAAAGATTTTATTAATTCAAGAAAATCAAAGAAAAAAAGAGAAATGATTGTCATCTATGCAACTTAATTGATAATGATTGATTTCTATGTGTCAATAAATTTAATTATGTGCTAATGAATGTTCATAAATTATATAATGTGTTGATAAAAAATTGATGAATGTTTTTATTTATTTATAAGGAACAACCTTATTGAACTTCACTTTGTTTTGAGAATAATTTAATATTCTCTACTAAGCAGGCCAACCATGTGAAGGTAGAAGCTCACCCACCAACCCCCTCAACCCCCCCCTCTCCCAATATATAGAGAATATTAAATTATTCTCAAAACAAAGTGAAGTTCAATAAGGTTGTTCCTTATCTAGGATCTCAAATGTGCCTGAACACTTGCCTTTGATTTATGCCTCCAATGGTTTTCTTTATACAAATTTAAATGTTTTATTGCAAGTTGAAACATTCTCTGGCCATCTTAAGCACAAGATAAATGCCAAACGTTGATGGAAAATTTCAAAGAAGGAAATTGAAGGTGGTCTTATGGACTATTATTATTCCTTGATTGGTTGCATATCATTGATGTTTGTTCCTTTGGGTTTTAAGGGTCTTGGATCCTCACAGTTTGTTTGTGGATAAAGAGAAGGGTTTGGTCAAAGTTCCAGATCTTGGATTGGGAAGGTATTCACCATTCCAATCAAGAAGTGCACCCATGAGGTAAAAATTTGATCTCATTTGATAAAAATGTAACTAGTTAAGTTATATTTGGTAATTTTCTTTGGTCCTCGTGTGTTTCAGCTTTATGATACCTTATGTACTAAATTAGTAGAAGATGTTTCACAACGAAAACCATATCTTCCTCCATTTGAGTTTCTTTTTCTATCAAGACATTGATTAAGTTTTGGCTCACGGTACATTATCATATTTTATTTTCAAGGCTTGATTAAGGAGGTTGCAATCAAAGAGTTTGGGGAGGATGCCATGAAGATGTGGAGGAGCATATGCAAATTGAGTGCATAGGTTTTGCTGGAGAAGTTCAAAGTATTGGTCTTTATTTATCATGTGAGAAAGAATGTGAATATTTTCCCCTTCCTATGAATTTTGTGACAGTCATGATATTAAGGATTAGCATATTTGGTTTTGGTATTTGATTTAATCATATAGAATATTGGTTTTGAATCATAAATCTTGGTGTAAATTTTATTTTAAGAAATCTAATTTTAATGAGACTTTTGATCATCCCATTGGATTTGGTTCTCATTTCCACCAAGTTAAGTGTAGATTATAAATTAAGATGGTTAAATCATGGGCTGAAATAATCTCCATTTTAAAGCCATAAATCAGATTTTGATTTGGTAAATTTGATTTTTAATTTATGATCCAAGTGGGTGGAATGAGGTCTAAGGTTGGCTGAAAAATAGTAAATGTAGATTTTTATGCCAAGATTCAAATAGAGTTTGGAATTCTGATTTTAATTAGTGGGAATAGATTCCAACCATGCATGTCATTATTTAAAGATGAATTTAATGATGCGTTTAATAGTTATGTGCCTTGAGATAGATATATGCAGATATAATTGAGAAGTTTTGTTGCAAGAATGTTTGGAGTATGAAGGATTGGTCTAGTGCCTCTATTCTGTCAATGTTGTGACAATAAATATAATTGGAACATGCAAATTTTGGGAAAGTTATTGGTTGCTCCACATCAAGAGCTATGACACAATGCCTCCACATGGAGAAAGTATGAAGGTTTGTTACTCAGTTTGCAAACACATCCAAGATCTGTTAAAAAATAATCCATTGAAGTCTTTTTTATATAGAGAATCTGTATATGCTTCTTCAATAGATAGGAAATATTAAAATTTATTTTCACAAAGGATATTGCATCAAGATCTGTCAAGTTTTTCAAGTCAATAGTGATCATAAGGATAGAGGGGAATCAAAATGTGTTTGTTGTGGCCAATGGAAATATTTTACATTGTTTCATTTCTCATCTTGTTGGGCTTAAAGAAATGGAGATGTTGCAACTTCAAGTTTATTTCTACTATCATTAGATAACCATTTTCACTCCCCTGTTATTGTTTAGGGATATACTTATTTTTGGCTATAAATTTAGTTAACAAATTCAATTATTAGTATAATATATAGAAAGTTATTATACTAGAATATTTTGGAATTCATAATAGAAAGTTGACTAGATGACCTTATACAAAAGGCTCCATATAGCTTTATATCAACATCCCTTAGATCTCTCTCTCTCTCTCTCTCTCTCTCTCACACACACACACACACACACACACACACACACACACACACACACACACACACACACACACACACACACATTCTTTAATCTCATATCAAAATCCCTTTTTCTATGTCAATTTACATTGTAAAATATTATGTACACATGCAAAGTGTTAGCTTGTGGTGATAGATTAGGGAAGTGTTGTACACTTTCCATAATTCCTTGGTGGGGTTTAGAATAGGGCCAGGCCCCGAGTAGGGTTTGGGGGCAGCAGCCCCACATAGAACCATGGGAAATAGCCCATGGTTGTCAGGGGTTTGGAGGTGTAACCCCCACAAAAAATATTTTTTGGGGCAATTTTGTTGTGGGTTGACATGTTGTAATTATTCCAACCCTAATTTTGTAAGTGGAAAAAATCTTGTATAAAATGGCTTAGGATTAGGGATTTCATAGTGTACGATGTGATAAAAGCTTCTTGCAATAGTATTGAGTTGTAAGAGATTACAGATTGTAATTAGGTTTTAATCACTAGATAATACAATAGTAGACTCGTTGTTTCATGGACGTAGTCCAAAGATTGGGTGAACCATGTTAAATCTTTTTGTCTAATGTTCTCTCCTGTGTGCATTGTTATTTTATGATATTGGATATATTTACATGTAAATGATATTTCTATCTCTTTAGATCCCAATGAGTGGTATTATAAGAATAAGGTTGTTTTTAGTTTTCCTTTGCATGAAAGTCTCATGATTGAGTGTGAGTGATGGAAGACGAGGGTAAGATGAAGTTTGAGAAGTTTAATGGGGAAAACTTTTAGTTATAGAAGATACAAATGGAGGAATATCTTTATCAAAAGGATCTATGGAAGCCATTGGAAGGAAAATTCAAGAAACTGACTGCTATGATAGATGATTGGGATATTTTGGATAGAAAGGCACTTGGAACTATTCTTTTATGCTTGATATAACTAGTGACATTCAATATTACAAAAGCAAAGATGACGAGAGAGTTAATGCAAATCTTAGTGAAGTTGTATGAAAAGTCCTTAGCTTCAAATAAGGTATTTCTCATGAAGCAATTATTTAATATGAATATGGAAGAAGGTGGATCTGTTGCAGATCATTTAAATGAGATTAATATGGTTACCAATCAATTGTCTTCTATAAATATTAATTTTGATGAAGAAATTAGGGCTCTCTTGATTTTGTGTCCTTTGTCTGAAAGTTGGAATGACTCAGTAATGGTTGTGAGTAGTTTTGTTTCTAGATCTAATATTCTAAAATTTGATGATGTGATTGATGTTATTTTGAGTGAGGAAACACGTAAGAAAATATTAGGTGGATCTACACAAGGAAGTGTTTTAAATGCACAAAGCATAGGCAAAATGAATGAGAGGAAACAATTCTGAAAATAATGGAAAATCAAGAGGAAAATCAAAGGGTGAGAGGTCTTAAACAAGAGTACCAAGAGATTGCTGGTACTGTGGGAAACTAGGGCATAAGAAGAAAGATTGTTGGACTCAAAAGAATAATAAACAAGACAAACAAGAAGGGGACAAGGTGGAAAATGAGGTAAGTAATAAATATGAAGAGGATGCTTTGCTTCTTTCTTTAGAAAGTGTTGATGATTCAAGGGTTTTAGATTTAGGGGTTTCATTTCATGCTACTCACCATAGAAGTTATTTTTTTGACTATGTCTAAGGGGATTTTGGGCTTCTTTATTCGAGGGATAATGAACCCCTATCAGATTATTGGAAAGGGAAAAATTATTATTAAGTTGTAGAATAGGAATCATTGGCTATTACAAGAGGTAATATATGTTCCAAGGTAGAGTAGGAATTTAATTTCAACAGGGCAATTGGGTGATGAGGGTTGCACAGTTACATTTAATGATAAAAATTGGAAGGTTTCAAAAGGTTCCCTTGTAGTAGCAAAAGGTGTGAAAGTAGATACATTACATCTTTGTACAGGTCATATTGTTCCTTCTACTTTAATTATTTAAGAGAAAAATGAATATTCAGGAACAATTGTTGACTCTAAGTGGAGAGCACAAATTGATGATGTAGATTATGATACAACACTATGGCACAACATACTTGGGCACATGAGTGAGAAATGTATGAAATTACTTCATTCAAATAAAGTTTTACTAGGTCTAAAATGTGTGAATATGAATTTCTATAAAAGTTATGTGTATGGAAAAAAAGAGAGTTAATTTTGTGAAGAGTGGGAAGGAAAATAAAAAAGAGAAATTAGAGCTTGTGCATACAAATGTATGGGGACCAGCTCAAGTATCTTCCCTTGGTGGCTCTCATTATTAGATTACATTTATTGATGATGCATTTATAAAAGTATGAGTTTATTTTCTTAGTGAAAAATTTGATGTATTTATAACTTTTAAGAAATGGAAGTGCTTGATTCAAAATGAGATTGATAAACAATTAAAATGTCTCAGAACTGATAATGGTGGTGAGTATTGCACCAATGAATTCAAAGATTGTTGTTCTACTAATGGTATTCGTAGGCAGAAAACTGTTCCAAGGACTCCACAAGAAAATGAAGAGGCTGAACGCATGAATGAGAGAATAATAGAGTGTGTAAAGAATATAAGGTTTCATGTTGGGGTACCCTTGAACATGTAGGTGAAGGATGTAAATACTATTGTATATTTAATTAGTAGAGGTCCCTCTACTACTCCTTTGGGTTGTAGTATTCCAGAGTAAGCATGGACTAATAAGGTGAGTTATTCTTTTCTCAAAACCTTCAGTTATGAAACATGTGCACATATAGATTATGAAAATAGAACTAAGCTAGAAGATAAATCAAAGAAATGTGTATTTGTTAGATATGACATTAATGAATTTGGTTATAGACATTTGAATTTTGAAAATCATAAAATTGTAAGAAGTAGGGATGTCATATTCAATGAGAAAGTGGTGTACAAAGATCTATTGCAGTAGCATGAGAAGAAAGAAAATGATTATGTAGTGTTGGATGATACTCAAAAGGATGATGTTCTAGTAGTCTCTCATGCTCTACAATAACCGCAACAGTAAATACCACACCTTAGTGAATGTTCGATGGTCAAAAAAGCTAAGTAGACCTCCAACAAGATGTTATCCCTCTTTGTATTCTATTTTATTAATATATGTTGGTGAACCTAAATGTTATGATGAAGTTGTGCAAGTGGATACAAATATTCAGTAGGATTTTGCAATGACAAAAGAAATTGACTCTTTGCTAAAAAATCAGACTTGAGATTTATGTAAGTTATCTATAGGTAAAAGGGCTTTACAAAATAAATGGGTTTACATGCTAAAAAACAATGGAGGTAAGAAAATATATAAAGCTAAGTTAGTTGTAAAAATATTTGCACAGAAAAAGTTCATTGATTTTGATGAGATATTTTCTCCTATTGTTAAAATGACTTCTATTCGCACTATTTTAAGTATTGTGGCTACTGAAGATTTGCACTTGGAGTAGCTTGATGTTAAAGAAACTTTTCTTGATGGTGATTTGGATGAAGAGGTATATGTGGCACAACCATAGGAATTTGAGGTCAACGGTAAGGAGAAATTAGTGTGCAGATTGAGGAAAAAAATCTATGGATTGAAGTAAGCACCTAGGCAATGGTATCTTAAATTTGACAGTTTAGTTCATGAGCACAGATACACTAGGTGTCATTTAGATCATTGTGTTTATTTTAAAAGGTTGGTTGATGATAGCTACATTATTTTATGTTTATATGTTGATGATATGCTTGTAGTTGGGTCTAACATGGATGACATTAAGGGGTTAAAACAATAGTTAGCACATTAATTTGCTATGAAGGATTTGAGAGCAGCAAAATAAATTCTTGATATAAAAATTTGTTGAGATAGGAAGAACAAAAAATTGACATTATCTTAGGCTAATTATATTGAGAAGGTGTTACAATATTTCTCTATGGAGAATGCCAAAGCTATTAGCACACCTTTTTCCTGGTCATTTAAAATTGACTAAGGAGATGTTTCCAAAGACACAAGAAGAGGAGGATATCATGTCCAAGGTACCTAATGCTTCAACTATAGGGAGATTAATGTATGTCATAGTATGTACTAGGCCAAATATTGCACATGTAGTGGGAGTTGTTAGCAGGTATATAAGTTATCCTAGGATTGAGCATTGAGGTTTGGTCAAATGGATTCTTAGATATTTGAGAGGAACATCCAGTAAGTGTTTACATTTTGGGGGCTCTACTACAGATTTACAAGGTTATGTTGACTCAGATTTGGCAGGGAATCTTGATACCAAGTAGAGTACTATAGGTTATGTATTTACTATTGGTGGAACATCAGTGAGTTGGGTTTCTTGATTACAAAAGGTGAATGCTCTATCCACTACAGAGGCAACCAAAGAGATGATATGGCTTTAATTCTTATCAGAAAAATTGAGACATCCACATATGGATAATTATCTATATATAGATAGTCAGAGTGTCATTCATCTTGCCAAGAATTATTCTTTGCATTCAAAGAAAAAACACATACAGTTGTGATACCATTTCATTCGGTCAATTTTGGATGATGGATAGTTAAAGCTGGACAAGATACATACATATGATAATTTAGCAAATGTGTTTAGAAAGGTAGTGACAAGAAAGAAGTTGAACTCCTCTTGGATTTTATTTGGTCTTCTAGATTGAATAGAATAAAGGAACAACTGCATATAGGGTGGTTCAATCTAGTGGGAGCCTCATGGAGTAACAATATTGCTACAGGATCAATCTCCAAGTGGGAGATTGTTGTCTAGTGTCGAGCTTGATCAGTCCCTAAGTGGGATATTATTAATTTTTGATGATTGATTAGGGAAGTATTGTACACTCTCCATAATTCCACAATGGGATTTGGGGCCAGGCCAGGCCTTGAGCGGGGATTTGGGGGTGATAGCCCCCAATACAGGTGTGGGCTATTAGGGGTTCGGGGCCATAGCTCCTAAAAAAATTTGGAGGCTATTTTATTAGCTATTTTCTTGCACGTCGACATGTTTTAATTATTCTAACCCTAATTTTGTAAGTGGTAAAAATCTTGTATTAAATGGCTTAGAGTTAGTGATTTCATAGTGTGCTATGTGATAATAGCTTATTGTGGTAGTATTGAGCTGTAAATGATTACAGATTGTAATCAGGTTGTTATCACTGGATAATAAAATATTCGACTCATTGTTTGGTGGACATAGCCCAAAGATTGGGTGAACCACGTTAAATATTTTTGTCCCGTGTTCTCTTCTGTGTACATTATTATTTTTTGATATTGGATAAATTTGCATGTAATTGATATTTTTGTCTCTTTAAATCCTAACATAGAGGATAATATTTTTTAATTTTATAATGCCTTATAGTTGTTAACATTAATTAGTGATATACTCTAGAACTTGAAAGCTACCTTTCTTTGTGTTTCTTTTAAATTTTAATTGCATTATTCTTATTGGATGCATATGCCTTCAATGAATGAATACATTGAAACATCACGTCAACTATAAAATATTAGATATATTTGCATGTAATTGATATTTTTCTCTTTAATTCCTAACATAGAAGACACAATCTTTTAATTTTATAATGTCATATTGTTGTCAAAATTAATCAATGGAATACTTTAGAAATTCAAAGACACCTTCTTTCCTTATGTTTCTTTTAAATTTTATTTGCATTATTTGTGTTAGATGCATGTGCATTCAATCAATAAATACATAGAAACATTGTGTCAACTATAAACTTGGATTGCATTATTCTTGCTAGATTCATGTGCCTTCAATGAATAAATACATATTAAAAAATTGTGTCAATTGTAAACTTGGTTCTCAAGGCTATAACTCTTTAGGCCAGGAATATTGAGTAGAATCCCAAGGTAAGTGGCTTGGATATTATTTCTATTTTTCCATAAAAGTGTTATCAGTTTTTTTATTCATTTTTAGAATTAAATATCTCTGCATAGAGCAACATGTAAGCAATAGATGCATAACTACAATGGTATATTGTATGGAGGATTTGAAAATATAAAAATTACTAGATAATGCTCATTGAAGGAAATTATAATAATAGCATTTCTATCGAGAAATTTTAAAATATCCTTAAATCTATTTCCCAACTTAGAGCACTAGTAGGTAATATCTTAAATACTTAAATCTCCTGAGAAGTCTTATTAGCATGCCATGTGACAACACAAATTTTGAAGCACATACCTTTGCCATTGTTCCTAGCCACAAAACTTTCAGATGAGTTTCCACTTATACACAAACCTTGCATTGAGATACTGAACTGGACAAGAATTGACCTGCTACAAACACCAACATATCCTTATCTTTTCTATTAAATATGATAAATCCCTCAAACATCCAGTCCAATCTACTAAATACATTTTGTGCTATATAACCTCAAAATCATTCCAATGAAAAATAGAAACCAGATAAAATTTAAGTGAATTGTGCTTTACCTCAAGAGTCGCATGTAATAGATCCAATTCTATTGGAGAGACCTTGTATGCCTATAAAAATCAAGATATAACCTCTTTGTTGATATTTATTTGGCTAAATAGTTGTTTTTCATCTCGTGTATTTAAAAAAAATTAATTATAAAAAAATCTTGCAAGTCTTTTAAAAAATTTACATATGTGCATCATATATTATTTACAAATTTCTCCCTTAATGTATGTATTCCTTCAATACTCAGATATTTAGTCATTCTTCTATACTTATGACCAACTATTTTCTATCCATAGTTTCCTCCATGTACCATACTCCAAAAGGATGTTTTGGCATTGAGGCCTAAATCTTATTTCAAGATAACTTGAAGTTAATGAATTGATAGGAATTTCAACACTTTCTGATTACCAAGATCTTGAAGTGAGGCAAGGAAAGATCAAATGTTCTTCCAACCTAACAACTATTCTAAATGAATGCAATTGTAGAATCATATGGAAACAAACCAAATATGTACGCGGTTGTGCCAGCCTAATCAACGCCTCTTCAGCGAACTAGTAAAGTGATATGTTGGTGACAAAGATAGCCTTATCAGCATCTCTTCAATGGACTAGATGAATGCAATGTAAGCCAATGATAGAATATATAAGCCCAACTTAGAACAAAATGATAAAATATGTCAGCTTGTTCAATGCTAAAATGGGCTGACTAATATGCTATAGTGATTGGTGGTAAAATGTCCAACTAATTATATGAAATATATAAAAGATGATTGATGGGGACACAACCCAAGCACCGAATGGACACAACAGGAAAAGGGAAAATTGTATTAACTGTGAAAATAAGCTAGTACATTTAGTACAAAGAAAATAGACTTCATAACATGCCCTAAGGGCTTACAATAACATAAATCTAGAGATAATTTATCCTTTCAGTACCTCCTCTCAAACTCCACTCCGAACTGCCTTTTACAATGCCAGAAATGTCCTTAAATAGACCCCGGAGGGTTAAGGACTAGGAATACATTCTAGAAAGTGCTAGTAGGCATCCACTGACCAAGTAGAAGGCTCTAGAAGCCACGTTAGAAGTTGGTGCAAATCTAGAAGAATCCAAAAATGGTAACTGAACTTCTGGGAGGCATAACTTTTGAACCGTAGCTTCGATTGACGAACCGTTTACATTTTTGAAAAGCTCTCAAAGTGCTCTATAGCCCTATGGACGAGCTTTGCTCATCCCCCATTTTTTGGCCCTTTTCGAGGTCATTTAATGCCCCTAACCTGACTTTGAAGCATTCTTAAGAGGTCTCCAAAACTTGAAAAACTGCGATAACTTTCAAACCGTGGGGCCTTTTGACCTGATTCTTTTTCTAGAATGCTCTAAATTACAATTACATTCATCTGGCCAATTTACACCTCCTAGTTCACCAAAATGATGGCTCAATTACATACTCCTATTTTTTGGCATTTACACATATCCCAAGGTGTTCAAATACTCTATCCTAGAACACTGATAGTGGAACTGCGAGAGTTGGAACCTTTATTTGACCCAAATGGGTATCCAGAAATGAAAACACATGAAACAGAAACTAAGTCTAAGTACATTTTTTTTGGGTGACACAAAATTGCCCTTATACCTCTGGATGCTCCTGCATTAGACACCCAGGGTAGATTGAAAAGTGACCCTGACACTTTATGAATGGTAGAGGAAATCCCAAATGGGAAACCTCAGTTGCTAAAATCTAGGTTGAGTCCTCTATCGGTCGTCCTTTCCACTTGACCAAATACTCTTCATACTGCCTGTTTCTAGTACTTCTACCCACACGATGATCTAGAATGTCTTTGATGATCTAGAATGTCTTCTATCTCCTCCTTCTTAGAAGTAGGAATTGGACATTGCTCTAACACCAGCTCCTCATCTGCACCATCATCATGATACTCTGTTAAGTCTGCAATGTTGAAAATAGGAGAAATGTGAACACCATATGGAAGCTCCACCTCATATGCATTTCCTGAGTCATGTTTCTTCAAAATTTTGCAGGGGCCAAATTTCTTCATTTTTAGCTTGTTGTAAGTATCGGCTGGAAATCTTTCTTTTTGTAAGTGCACCATGACTAGATCCCCTACTTGGAATTCCTTATGTCTTCTCCTTTGATCAGCCCTAGCTTTATACTCTTGATTCATCTTGGTAATGTGTGCTTGAACCTCCTCATGTAGACGCTTGATATGTTCAGCAATTTTTTCAACTTCAGCACTTGTCCTCTCCCCTTGCTCTATCTTCCTCAATTCTGGTGCAGTGCTTGGGCTACTTCCATATACAGTTTGGAATGGTGATTTTCCAATACTCCTATTTATAGAGTTATTGTAAGAAAACTCTGCTTGTGGTAGAATCAAATCCCATCCCTTGGGCTTATCCCCAAATAAACATCTCAGCAAATTGCCCAGACTTCTATTCACCACTTCTATTTGGTCGTCAGTCTATGGGTGATGTGAGCAGCCTTGTTAGGAAAACTTGCTCCTGGAATCAGATCTATCTGATGACTAATTTGCCTTACTGGTGGCAATCCTTCTAGAATGTTATCAGAGATAATATCTCCAAATTCACCTAGTAAATCTGAAACTTCAAGTGGTATTTCACTACTACCTTCTTTATCTTTCCTAGGAATCAAAGCATAGCACATACGCTGATGTTTCATTCCATCTAAAAACTTCCTTCCATCAACAAGACAAATCCTAGCACTGCTACATACCTTTTCACCTTCCTTTTTCATGGGCTTCAATTTGTGGCAAACTCCATCCTTTGTTAGAGAATATGTGTTTGCATGACCATCATGTACTGCATGTCTATCAAACTGCCATGGTCTACCCAACAATAGATGGCAAACATCCATTGGAATAACATCACAGAGAACTTCATCATGGTAACTCCCAATTTTGAATTTCACGAGACATTGTTCACTTACCAGGACCTTATGATCATCTTTCACCCAAGCAATTCGATAGGGCTGGGGATGTCTCTCCCTCTTGAGCTTCAGCTTAGAGACCATCTCTTCTGATACCAAGTTATCAGTGCTACCACCATCAATGATCATGTCACAACATTTATCCTCACACTTGCATCTGGTACGGAACAAACTCCTCCTTTGTCCTGGTTCAATCTCACCACTTAGTAGGACCAAGGTCTCTCCTCTTTCTGCATCCTCTGAATGTGATGATTGTGCATCCTCATCCACATGAGCAACCCTAACTTGGCCCTCAGCTCTCCTATCTGTCCTTCCTTGTCGTTGAGGGCATTCAAAGGCACAATGACCTTCTTCATTGCAATGGAAATAGGTACCATAGAAGCCTCCTCTTCCTTGTCCACATCCTCTACCTCTTCCTCTCT
Organism: Cupressus sempervirens; assembly: GCA_028749045.1. Classification (NCBI taxonomy): domain Eukaryota; kingdom Viridiplantae; phylum Streptophyta; class Pinopsida; order Cupressales; family Cupressaceae; genus Cupressus; species Cupressus sempervirens. The sequence goes on from CM053783.1 coordinate 834,862,863, forward strand.
GATTTCCAAAGTCTTGATCACAGGAGCAGTTGAAACCCTCATTCCTTTGGTTCCTGCTAGTACCCACATCTTCATTTTTCTTTTGGGTTTCATTTTGACCTCTAGATGACCTACCACTTCCCCTTCCTCCGTGACCACACCCTCTTTGTCTCCCTTCAAACCTCTTATTCAACTTCTCTTCAACTTGTACGACAAACTGGTATGCCTCTTCAACGTTGGTCATTCTTACTAGACTTAATTCCTCCTGGATGCTAGGTCGCAACCCACTGATATAACGAGCAACCTTCTCCTTATTTTCTTCTGCATGCCCTACTCTAATCAAAAGTCGATAAAACTCCTCTTTATATTCTTGGACTGATCTTCCTGCTTGCTTTAACCCATGCATCTTCTTAAACAAATCAAGCTCGTAGTCCACAGGAATGAACTGCTTCTTCAATTTGTCCACAATGCAATCCCACCTTGTGATCTTCTCCTTTTCTCTTCTGTTTCTTTCCAATTGAACCTTTTGCCACTAGATTTTGGCATGGCGTTTCAGTTTGGCCTTTGCAAACTTAACCCTATTTGGGTCCTTGATATCTTGATACTCAAAGTATTATTCCAGTTCTTTGATCCAGTCGATCAACTCATCTGGTTTCAGATTTCCTAAAAATACAACCACATCAATTGTAGGTCTTTTCCCAAATTTAGTAATGGCCCTAAAAAGCCTTTCCTCTGCCTGATTCAAAACTTCCCCGTCAAATTCCCCTTTTGGTCCAATTTCTTCTTCTTCATTGTCATCCTCACTGTAGTCACCTGCGACAACATTTGTTCCTCTACGGAGCTCCTCCTGCAATGCTTGTACCTGCCTTTGGAGGGCTCTAACCTCCTCAAGATTAAAAAATCCAACCCTTCCACTGCGCTCTCTTCATGGAGGCATCTTTTTAAATCAAACCCACAACCACACAGTCCTGGTGCAAACTGCCTCACAGTCGGCGCTCTGTCTACACACTCAGGAAAACTCGCTCTGATACCACTTGATGGGGACACAACCCAAGCACAGAATGGACACAACAGGAAAAGGGAAAATTGTATTAACTATGAAAATAAGCTAGTACATTCAATATAGAGAAAATAGACTTCATAACATGCCCTAAGGGCTTACAATAACATAAATCTGGAGATAATTTCTCCTTTCAGTACCTCCTCTCAAACTCCACTCTGAACTGCCTTTTACAATGCCAGAAATGTCCTTAAATAGACCCCGAAGGGTTAAGGACTAGGAATACATTCTAGAAAGTGCTAGTAGGCATCCACCGACCAAGTAGAAGGCTCCGAAAGCCGCGTTAGAAGTTGGTGCAAACCTAGAAGAATCCAAAAATGGTAACCGAACTTTCGGGAGGCATAACTTTTGAACCGTAGCTCTGATTGATGAACCATTTACAATTTTGGAAAGCTCTCAAAGTGCTCTATAGCCCTATGGACAAGATTCACTCGTTCCCCATTTTTTGGCCTTTTTAAAAGTCATTTAATGCCCCTAACTTGACTTTGAATCATTCTTAGGAGGTCTCCAAAACCCAAAAAACTGCAATAACTTTCAAACCGTGGGGCCTTTTGACCTGATTCTTTTTCTGGAACGCTCTAAATTACAATTACATTCATCTGGCCAATTTACACCTCCTAGTTCACCAAAATGATGGCTCAATTACATACTCCTATTTTTTTGGCATTTACACATATCCCAAGGTGTTCAAATACTCTATCCTAGAACACTGATAGTGGAACTATGAGAGTTGGAACCTTTATTTGACCCAAATGGGTATCCATAAATGAAAACACATGAAACAGAAACTAAGTCTAAGTACATTTTTTTTGGGTGACACAGGATTGCCCGTATACCTCTGGATGCTCCTACATCAATGATGATCCTCGAGAAGCAATACTATCCAAATTCTACAAGATAGTTATGAATGTATTTTAAATTAGCTTGACAAGTGATGCACTACTAAAATAGGTTAGCTATTATTTGAAATTCCAATCAAACTACTGTAATGATCAGAATCAGTCCATAAAGCATGTAATATAAAATGCACAATGACTATACCATGAAACCCCTTGACGCACTCCTCTTAGTAGGTGATAATGAATTAGAAGCACACCCAAACTGTTGTTACACTATCAAAATAGAGTTGACACACAATGAAGTCACACCTAGAGCACTTTAAAATGCTGAAATCAAGCTTCCCAAATGCACCAAATAGACCCAAACTAACCCATTGTTGCACTCTAAAACACCCACAAATGTCATCCAACATATTGACATGAATATTATAATCAACTGCTAAGTTTCTAGCTTATCTCCAATATTTCCCAATATCCCCTTTTTTTCCCCTCAGCGATAAGTTGGATAATTATATTTTGAACTATGGTCTCAAACATCAAAGCCAATGTATATTAATATAACTGTCCAAATCAAAATGTGTCAAACATGTATCCAAAAGTCTCAAATATCAAAAAACAATAGGCTATAGGCACAACCTATGAAACTAAGCCTCATTCTAGCTATCAAATATCCAAAGGCTCAAAATCGTTTGAGTCACTATCCCCCTTAGGTAGAAATGGACCATCGAATAAATGTTTGAATTTTATGCTACTTATCCATATTTAAAAATCAATTTTTTAAAAATATATCATTATATGTTGGAATATCATTATAGGTTGATCTAGTTTGATTATAAAAAATGATGAATGAAAATAGTGTCCAAGAGTTTTTGATCAATGTCATCAATCTACTACAAGCAATAAATCTCTCTCAAGTGCCCAAACTTTGGGTAATGATCTGTCAAGGACACATATTGGAATGGGCTAACTATCTATTAAAGTACACACTTTGAAAATCATCTATGTACATGTTTGTAATTTGTGTTGAATTTTGTAGTTGCGATAGAGATCTTCATCTCTATTTTTATGATATAGAAATATGTTTGTTATGACTGTTATGGTCATCTTCATCCAAAAGAGATATTTGTAATTATATTTAAGTTAATATTATGCAAAAGGACGTGTGTCATATGTCATGTGAAAATGCATATGTATGGAAATGCAAAGTGTTAAAAATGTGGAAATATGAAGGGTCTTATTTTTGGGACTCAAAGAGACCTTCACATGAAAGATAAAGAGGCTTATGCAATCTATTTATATGATTTCTTCATATATTGTAAATCAATCAAGTGAAATTTTTGTACTTGAACATTTTTATCAATAAAAGTAATACTTTGTTGGTGTGGTTGGGATTTTCCCTTCAAGTGGAAGGGTTTTCACAGATAAATATTTTGAGTCTTTCATTTATTGTTTATGCTCTTATTTTTGATAAATTAATTAAGGAATGTCAAAGCTCAATCTCTAAACGTTTGATTTTGTAACATCAAAATTTGACTTCAGTATTGATGTTGCGAATTAGACCTACTTATTTAGTTGTTGATAAGTAGGAGATAATTTCCACAGCTAGTCAAATTGTGATATTGCTATCAGGATTTAATTGTGTGATTTTTGAATCAAACTCATTGACTCATGTTTCATGAGTAGTGATTCAACATGAATCCATCTCTCATGAGAATAAATGGAACACTTAGAACTCATTGGATCCAGGTGATGCTCACAGGGATGAAGCACCGGGACTTCCCGGGAGGTCACCCATCCCAGTACTACTCTAGCCTGAGCACGCTTAACTACGGAGTTTCCTCCATGGTTAAACCCAAAGCTTGCAACCCCATTTGCAAAACCTTCACCAAGTGTTGTGCCTTATGAACCATTCATTAGAAATCCCCTTAAGCTCATCAATTGATAAGTAGGAGATAATTTCCACAGCTAGTCAAATTGTGATATTGCTATCAGGATTTAACTGTGTGATTTTTGAGTCAAACTCATTGACCCATGTTTCATGAGTAGTTGTTGTTGCTAAAAAGATAGACAATTTTCTTCTAGGTCTATGCATTTCTCCTCTTGAACATTAATGTTCTTCAACAAGTTTATTATAGACAATTTATAACAAGGCTTTTGTTAAGTTTGTAGTTGCAATTAGATTGATTTGATCATGAGATACATTGTTGATAGTAAATCATCATTAGATAAATAAATAAACAAATAAATAAATAAATATATGGTTAGCTATATAATTAATAAATTAACTAATGATGATTAACTAAAGAGACATGTCTCCTCTCATATTTACAAGTCTTCAAATATGCATTTAGAAGACATCAATTACAATGGTCATGTTATTACATTTGCAGAAAATGATCCATGTTACCTCAACATGGTATTAGAGAAGGCTGCAAATGTTTGGTGGAACTAGTGTTGGATGACTTTAATATGTATTAAATTTGACTCAAATATTGAAGGCAAATCTAATTCTAGAGACCTAGTCAAATTCAAAATAATTTTCAAAGTATGTTAGAGTATGTGTGTATACAAAATGATCTTATAATGATCTTATGTGTAAGAGGTCTATAGTTATAGTTATGTCACAATTTGCAAACCCCAAAAGACAGAGAAAACCAATCTCTATATGACATGCATATCAATTTAACCATCCAAGATGTAAGATGTTCAGGAAAGACAAGGTGTTTGCAGTCAAGTTATGGAGGGTGGTGCCAGACTCTACGTTGGAACACATTGAAGACAAGATCGCCAAAGTGTTCAAAAAAATTAGAATGAGTTGGTGTTTGATCCTTGTGAATATGTTAAGTTCTAAGCTTAGTTACCAGATTCGCGTATCAGATCTCGGATTCGGATTCGGGTTCGATCCGGATCCGGATACACCGCGAATCCACATGAATCCATGCCAAAGTAGGCAAAAAAAGGTGTAAAAAGTGGGCCTAATCAATTTTTTTAATGTTTTTTTTTTGCCTAAACCCTAAAAATGACCCTCTAAGTCATAATGAAAGTTCATTTACTCTCTATTTTGCTCTCTATTTCGTTCTCTCATACTTGCTAGTTTGAAGTAAAGTGCTTGGATTCGAAGGAGATTAGTTGTGGAGCTCCAAATACCTTGCAAGAAGTGTTTAAGGTATGCATTTCAACCATATTTTTGAATTATTTCATAGATTATTGATTTATTTTTAATTTTTCAAAATTTCAAGTTTTTGTGTAAGTGTGAAGCATGGTTTTCTTTCATTTTTTTTCTAGATTGCAAGAATAGAATAATGATTAGTCGAGGCTCAGTGCATCAGGGTGAGGCTGCATCACCAAGCTTCAAAATTAATAAGGGTTCTCCTTTATGGAGACACACAACAAGAGTCACACAATGTCCAGGGGGTGGGGCATATATATGGAAATGTAATTATTGCAATATACAACAAAATTGATAAGGGGTCTCCTTTATGGAGACACACAACAAGAGTCACACAATGTCCAGGGGATGGGGCATACATATGGAAATGTAATTATTGCAATATACAACATAGAAGCTCCTATTCCTGAGTGAAACTACATTTTTTGGGCCCTACGGGTGAAGGAATTAACATGTGTTAGGGTAGTGATGAGAAGCGATTACCAGCTGCACAAATAGAAATATTAGCAAAAGAGCAAGATGATGTTGATAGAGCAGTTGCAAAAGAAAAACATGGTGCTTCTAAAAGAACAAATTCATCAACACCATCATCCAATCAAAAAAGGAACATAACACATCATTTTTTGTCTATGCCAACTACAAATGATGAAGATGAAGACCCATCTCCACTCACCTGCAAGAGAGACTCACTAGATAGGGCATTCCAAAATGAAAAGAGAGACATTGTTGATCACAAAATTGGATATTGTTTAATTGCAAATGGTGTTTCATTTAATTTTGTGAGATCACCTTATTTTAGGGAGATGAAGGAAACAATAAATGAAGCACCCCGTGGTTACAAACCACCTAGTTATGAGAAGTTGTGCACTACAATTTTACATGATGAGATGAAATTTGTAGAGGCTGAACTTCAACCAATAAGAGATTTTTGGGTTCAATCAGGTGTGTCTATTATTTCAGATGGGCGAAAAGATTGTAGAAAGCATCCATTGAAAATGTTAGTGTTGTATGCCCTAAGGGGGAAATGTTCTTGAAGGCAATTGATTGTGAAGGGCAAGTGAAAAATTCAAAATTTATTTCACGCATTCTCATTGGTGTCATAGAGTTAGTGGGTCCTAATAATGTTGTCCAAGTGATCACAGACAATGCAAAAGTTTGTAGGGTTGTAGGGATAATTGTAGAGTCTAGATATGATCATATCTTATAGGTACCATGCAACATCCACTCTCTCAATTTGGTGATGAAAGAAATTGGCACCAAAATAGATTGGGTGAAAAAGATATGAGGAAGTTGAAGAGATTTAAATGTTTGTGACAAATCACCACATGTCACAAGAATTTTTTAGGAGTTTCTCGGACTTGGAATTATTGAAGGTAAATTTGTATATTTAATATATAATTGAATATTTATTGGATTCCATAATTTTTGTTGTTGTTTACATTAATAGGTTTTAATTTTTACATGTATAACTAACTTGAGTTTAACATGTTCTTACACAATCGTCTTGAGACGACTTGTGAAGGTAAAAGAAGCATTGAAACATATGGTCATTAGCCCCCAATGGGGCATTTGGAAGAATTACAATACAACAAGGGCCTTAAATGTGAGAAGAATGATACTAGATGAGGATTGGTGGGGTCTTCTGGCTTATGTGTTGGAAGTCACCGATCCAATAATGGTAATGCTTCGCTTTGTAGACAGTGATGAGCCATGCCTTGGGGGATATTTATGATTCCATGGACACTATGTTGGAAAAAATTAAAATAGTAAGTTCAATGTGAATGTGTTGATTTCCTTTATAATTGTGAAAATAAATTAATTATCATTGGTCAAGTATACTAGATTCATAGATGCATACTAGAATCATAGATTCATACTATAAAATGATTTAGTTTTAGAATTATGTATATTTCTCTAATTTTTTAGTATGTTTATATATATATATATATGAAAAAATCCTCCATGAATCATAATTGGGAAATTTTTAAAAAATCCCTAATCCACAGATCCAATTCACGTGCCCGAATAGGATTCGTGTCACAAATTGACAACTAAGATTCTAAATTTTGCATATAGCTAGTTGCGGCTGCCCTACCAAAATACATCATTATTGTGAGAAGAATTAAAAAGGAAAATTTCTCACAACATATTCATAGCAGATGAAATTAAAATTGAAGTTTACATAAAACAAAGTGACTCATATCCATTATAATCTCAGCAATCATATCTATATACTCATATTGAATTCAAGAAGATTTTTGCTTTGGGTATATACTCTATAGATTGAAGGACATCCAATACTTATATTCAATGACACATATATTCTTGGAAATCTTCATTCAAAGATATAGTTGTCTAAATATTCACTAATATGGATTTCTAGAGCATATCGATATTACAATCAAAGACAATAATATACATCAAAGTGACATACATATAAATGTTGATATTCATTGTGCAAAGGGAAAGAGAAAAGCATATAATAGATAAGGATTATCTGGGGAGTTTGAACCAATAATGATTATGTGGCATCCATGTAATATAATAGAGATTATCAATAAGACATGACAAGTATGAGAAGGCTACTTAAATATCTAAACTTATGGGTTGCTCATTCTTGTTTGTCACAAAGACCACATGAAGGACTACAGAAGAATGTCACACAATGGGATGGATAAAAATTGCCTATGCTCATATTAAGACTATATGTCTCATTGGATGTAGGTTGAGTGAGTTCCAATGATAAAATACTTGATATTTGAAGATTTTATGCCTTTTCTCTAACCCATATGCACGTAGATTCAATGCAATGTAGGAGCAATGTTTAAATATGTACTTAACATTAATGAGAAAATCAGTCCCAATGTCATTGCATAGTAGATAGAAAATTGTTGGATTCATTGATAAAGTGTGAATGCCATTAAAGCAATGATCCATTGAGCCATGCAGAAAATCAAAAAAATTCAGACCTCTCATGTATCATTATAATGACATTGGGATAAATACGTGAGTTGGATTTGTATCAATGTGGAACATCTTGTCTCTAAAAAGTGTCCATGTAAGATACATCTAAGCATACACAAGGTGATGCAGAGCTCTCCCTTATAAAGGAAACTAGGTTGTGGTGTGGCCTTATGGCTTCTTCAATACCCCAAAATGGGACCAAGAGAGGGCTCTACACCTTTGAATGATCTTGCACAAAAACATGAACTAGGTACTCAAAAGAGCACAACTACGCCTCTAAGAAAAATACCACTTGACACTGGGGATTTGCTTGAAATGGGAACCTATATGTTCAAAGGGGAACATACAAGTTCCTAAACATCTAAAAAAATCAACTTGATGGGTTAGAACAACCTAACTTATGCCCAATAGTCTCAAATATCAAAACTAGCTTTTAGGCCTAGGAGCCCCAATTAGCCCTACCAAAGAGGAAAAGAGAACCTAGTTTGAAATTGTTCCAAAAGACCTAGAAAAAAAATTTGATATCCAAACACCCTTTCGGAAGATGCTTCAGACTTCAAGGTTTTAGACTCCCAACTAACCAGATGACCACCAAATAAAAAGTGCAACAATTAGCCCTAATAGGTCTAATTGATTGGGTTTGTGAAGGAAGTAAAAATTGGACTATTGATCAGGATTAGCTACCAAATGAGAAACTAGGAGAGATATATTAGAGATCATATTGCACCATTAGAAAGGTTTTATCCATCCCCTAAGTGCCTCTAACACTTTAATGCTTGTTGTCCTGAACCAAACACATATAGATGTTTGGCCTAGGGCTAGGTTGAAAAATTAGATAACTTGTTCTCCATCTCCCATCCTTTTGAGGACTTATAGTAAACCTTCCTAACTTGCATTTCCTGAGTAGCATGACATTCCCATGGTGGAAAATCAAGTTAGGGCATTTTTTCAAAAAGTTGTCAATGAAACAAGGGTTTTGGTGCACTCGAGGAAGAATGTGGAATATCTTTTGATGCTGATCACTTAAATCATTCAAATCAATTGAATTATTCTCCTAGAACATTCAATATTTAGATTCAAACAATCATTTTCTTCTGCCGATCTATACCATTTTGTACACTTACGTGTTGCAGCCAATTATAAGGAAAAATGAGAGATTTTATTGATTTCAAATTGCAAAAGTGCATATTCTATCTTCCACCTATTTGAAAGGAATATTTGAAGACTTCCCCCAACCAATCCAACTGATTTTCAAAGGTTGTGACCGTTGGGGAGCAATTATGCAAAAGTTGTCAACTTTTTGCATTTTTTGCAAAATGTGCACTATGACCACACTAGGACCTTCCTCTTGTGCCCTAGGGGCCTAAAACATGTTAGAAAGCCTAGAAACACACCTAACCTATCCTAGGACTCAGATGTGCCCAATGACCATAATCAAAATCCATGGTTTATAGAACACCAATGGTGACTGAGCCTTACAAGTACACTTATTTGAAACTACAAAACTACTTCTACTTATTCCAAATGACTCTTAGGTATGAATGCCCTTGAGTGGAACTCATGAAGAGTTTAGTGTAATGGATGCTTTGGAAAGTGGATGAATAGGTGCTCCCACACCATGCACTCTTGTTTTAAAAACTCAAGTTCCACTTGAGGATAGTTGTTGAATAGAAGTGTCAAACTTGGAAATGCATTCTTCACTCATCCATGTAGCATCTATTTAAAGAAGACCTTTAATTTGACCAAGTAGTCTATTTAGGTCTTCTTTCTTATCTTCTCGACCACCTTAGAATCCAAAATCTTCTCCAATTGTAGTGGTTGGATAGGTGGCAAGTCTTTGAGCCATTATGCCTATACATCATCAACATCCTGCATTACATCATTAGTCCCCACATCACCTTTGAAAGGGGTGAGATCAAAAGCATTGAAAATAGGAGAAATTGAAATGGTTGGGGGTAATGAGATTTCATATGCATTTTCCCCAAATCTATGCAATATCTGGCAGGGTCAAATCTTCCTCATCTATAACTTGGTATGTCCCTTGGGTAGCCTTTCTTTGTTTAGACATGCCCACACTTGATCTCCTTCTTTGAAAGAAACATGTCTTTTCTTCTTGCCTACTTTTTCTTTGTACCTTACAGTATTATGATTTAAAGTGTCTTTAACTTGATCATGAATATGCCTGATCCATTCTAGGAATTCTTCACCTTGTGCATTGAATTTGAAGTCATTTGGTAAATCTTTTAGTACCATGACTCCTCTAGGATGAAGACCATAGTTTACTTGGAATGGTGTATTCCCTGTTGACCTATTTACTGAGTCATTGAAGGAAAATTATGCTTGAGGGAGGATAGCATCCCATGTCTGTCCATGTTGTTTGGTTAGACACCTTAGAGGGTTGCCTAAAGATCTGTTCACCACTTTAGTCTACTCATTTGTTTGTGGATGGTAGGTAGAATTGAAACATAGGTTTGTGCCCAACTTTTTCCATAGTATCCTCCAAAAATGACCTTGTAATTTTACATCTCTATCTAAGATAATGGATGTTAGCAATCCATAAATCCTGACCACTTCCTTGAAAAATAGGTTAGCAATATGTGAAGCATCATTAAAGCTTTTGCAAGGAACAAAATGAGCCATTTTACTAATGTTGTCAATTAGGATTGCACCTATAGAAAGCTGCAAAATCTAGCTATCCTGTTGAAACATTGAAACTCTCTCGAGTGGTGGTTTGTCCTAAAACAAGATATGAATGTTCGGAAGCTAGGCCAGTTCCTAAATAGTGATCACCTAAAACCTAAATTGTATGTAGGAAAAGGGATGAGAAATGAATGAGAAATTAAAAATACTAACCTAAATGAGGTGATACACCGATGATTTGTAGGTAACTTCAATTTATTTAACACCAATTACCCAAGATACAAATGATTCACAATACTTAGACAAACATGCAACTACAAATGATTCACAATACTCAGACAAACATGCAACTACAAAATTGATTCTATGCAAGGACCTAGAATCTTCTACTTTGAAAGGAAAAAATAGGCTTTACCAATTTTCTACAAAAAGAATTAGGACACAAACAAAGACCTGCAACCACATGTATCAAGATTCTAACATGCAATAAGTAATATAAATTTAATGAAGGACAAACACAAAATAAAAGTAAAGAATCCAGAATATTGCACAAGAATCAATGAGAAGGAATTGTTGAATCTGTATAACCAATGCTAAAAAACCTCTCCTACAAAGTGCTCTTGCAATCAACTCAAAATTTGCAATGTGCAAAAAATCTGGGCTTGAAAGAAGATGATCCCTCATAATGACCGGTGAATGTACAATAAATAGAGCTCAATACCCTAATTTGGATATCAGAAATATGCATGCAAAAAAAAGTCAAAATTGATTCAAATTATGAAGAAACCCTTGAAAAATGCTCTCAACCACCTGTCCAACTGATAGCTAACTAGGAAACTACCTCTAACTCCTTAAAATCATGCATAAAACCCTAACTTGGATTTTAAAATCAACCCAAAAATATAGCATGTGAAACTCATAAAGAATATGCAAAATATGCATAAAACAAGCTCCAATAATGAACTGCATGCAAAATTGGCCTTAACTGCTCCATATTTTGCTAAAAATAGCACTAAAGTGCTCCATCACTGCATGAAAAACTCAAACTGCCCTTTGACCAATCATGCATGTGGACAATTCTGAAAAGACTTTGAAAATGCCAAAAATAGCTCCATATTTGACTCAAAATCCTGAATCTAAACTACGAGTCCAAAAATAGCCAATGAACTCCTTCCCCTCGCATTTAGGAATTTTAAAAATATTAACTCCCTCTTAACCTCTTTATTATTATTGCACCTAACATTAATAAACTGATTTATTATTATCAATTTATTAATATTAATTACATATTTGATCAAATAATAATAAATGAATTCTTTTATTTATAGTAAAAATCATTATTTTAATTGATTTTGTAAGACACCAATTAATATAATAATAAAAATTCTTTAAACAAAACAAAATAAAACAACATAATAATCTATATATTAACATGTACATGACTCTAATGTTAATAAATAAACTACCATATTGTTTTATCTTCCAAATTCTTAAGAATGGACCCAAAATTTTATCAAAATTGCTTGAGGGGCTATCAAAAGGAAAAAGTATAGTCATTTCCATCATTTTCAAATGCTTTGATTTAGAAGGGAAAAATAGAAGAAGAAGGAGAGGGTTTGAAGCCCTAGCCATAAATGGAGAAGTTGTGCTTCTTGGCCATGATTATCCTTCATGCTTGGTTTGGCTAGTTAACTTATCGTGAGTGCTATTAGATTTCTTCATTCTGTGAACTCCATATCTGTTATTATATTTGAGTTATTTAAGCCATAAATGGAGAAGTTTTCTTTGCTCATCATGGAGACTCCTTATTTCTTTCAACCATCATGGAGAAAATCTTCATGGGTTTTGGTCTTCGTTCTTTATGGTGTTTCTTTCATGCTGCTTGTCGTGACTCCATGGTTATTCAGGGGTTCCTCCATTTT
>CM053783.1:834880435-834967935 GCA_028749045.1 Cupressus sempervirens
CTATTTGGCATGTTAATGTTCTTGATGAGTTGAGGGAACTAGTGTGCAGTTGGTCGAACTTTCAAAGGGAACAAGTGTATCACAGTCGGGTTGGATATAATATTCACAGCGAACTGGAAGCAATCTATCGTTCAGTGTGAAAGGGACACAAACATAAACCACAGGGGCCACAAGCAGAATATGAAGGATAACAATCACAAATCATGGCAGTAAATTGTATATGCAGGATTTCAAGTCGAGCTAGCATCCTAAATCTGCCTTCTGGGTTGGCTATAACAGTCATACAGTGATATACATTTTGGAATCTACATCTTGGTATGTTAACATTGTTTTTCAATCATTCATAGCAGGAGACTCATTAAATGTGATTGCATATTATGCCCATAAACTAGAATGAAGGGTATAGATACACATTGTTAACGTCTAGTTGCAACACTGTCACAAATAAATTTCATTGGATGTTAAATGAAATAGCTCAACCATTGTAGTCAGTTTTTGGTTCAATTCTTATTAAACATTCATGAAATTTAAAGTAAGGATCGGTATGCATTGAACTCAATTTTTAGATTGTCTGTCCATGAACTATTTGTCAAAATTACTCCTGGATGCATTAACATATTCTGTCTAAGTTTTAGTCAGACTACTTCAGTGGTATAAATCTATATTCAGGTTGCCTATGAACTGTTCGAATTAATGTCAGAAGCTAAACCCTCAGTACTTCAGAGAAAAAATTGAGTCCAGATCATTACAGTGGTATTAGAGCCACAAGACCTGCCATCTTGTGGGAAAAAAATAAAATTTTGTAGAACTTTTTCATTCTAAAAATGATAGCTAGGAATGAGTAGAAAGCCATATAAATTTAGTCACCTATAGTCGAAACAAGTAGATTCCTTAGTACACGTTGACATTGAAGATTTTTTCTTGGTTGATGAGGAAATAATTTTGGAAACAAGTGAACAAGCTAATATAACTCAATAGGTTGACCATTTGGGACAAGTTGAACCAGAAAACAATAATCAAATGGCACATAATGGAGATGAACAGGACAAGAAAGTATATGAGACTTTACGGGCTATTAGAAATGGACAAAACAACATTGCAAATGTTATTCAACAGTTAGTAGGTACTATGTAGAACTTGCTTCTAGTCCAAAGAAGGGCTCCTAGTCATCATAGTGGAGGTGGAAGTATAGTTGGGTCTCCCCGAGTAGCTAGAGCTCACACACACAATAGGGATAGACCTTTAATGCCAATTTTTAATGCTGAAGAAGAGGAAGTTGTACCACCTGCAGCCTTGAATGTGTTACCAGATAATGTTATGGAAGCCTTTGATGAGTGGGACTTGTTTCTAGATCAAGTTAAACAAAATTTGACCTTTGTGCAATATTTAAATTAAAAAAGGGAGGCTGATAGGCAGCAACAAGACTAGAGACCGAGAGCACCTAACAGGGACTTAAAACATGTAATGAACAAGCTTACTCTTCCCACCTTTGATGGTAGTGGTTAGACTTCCGCTAGAGCTTGGATTCACAAGCTAGATACTTATTTGACACTTAAGCCCATGGCTAAAGTGAAAGCTATTAGATTTGCAACTATGCATCTAGAGGAAGCTGCATACGATTGGTGGCATCATGGGTTAGTTATGCAGAATCGTGGTCTCATAACTTCATACGAGATTTTCAGCTCTAAGCTGATCACCTACTTTGACAGGAAGGATGTTGAAGTCTATTATAGGGACTTGGCTCAGTTACGTCAAAGTGTATCATTAGATAACTACATTGATGAGTTTCAGTGCATATCAGTTATGGTGCTAGACATGACAAAACAACAGAAGGTGATGCTATTCACAGAGGGTTTACATGATAGATTTAGGGGTTTGGTTAAGGTTCTTAAACCAAACACTCTAGATGATGCAATCAAGATAGCTCATGATTTGGATTCATCCTCATCTATATTACAACCTCCGAAGAAACCATACAGGGGATCTAGATCAAATCAAGGGAATAAAAACCAATAGAAAACCGCTCCTCCTAGGTTGGATTTTGAAACACATAATGATCTAAGAAGGAAGAAATTGTGCTTTACCTACAGGGAGCTATGGACCCCAAATCACAGATGCCTTGGGAAAGGCAAGATACATTATGTAGAGGTCCTATCTGAGGGTGAAGGTGAGCAGCAGGAAGGTGAAGAGGGTGAGAACAGTGGAGAGGAAGAAGTTGAAGAGCAGGCCCTAGAAGATAAGAAGAAGAAGAACATTATGAAATAGCCTCCAGTCATAGCCACTCTTTCTAGTGATCCAACATGTCATCCTTTTAGAGTGAAAGGCGTGGTTAAGGGGTAGCACATCGTATGCCTTTTGGATACAGGAGCTTCACATAACTTCATCAGCACATAGATGGTAGCTAGGAGGGGTTTACCAATAGTTGATATTCCTGAATTTGAGGTGAAGGTAGGAGGCGATGAAGTTTTGGGTTGTACATGGAAGGTAGCTGGTCTTTAGATACAGTTTGATGGTTATCTTTTGGAGATTGATTTCTACGTTGTTGACTTGGATAGGTTGGATGCCATTCTAGGTAGACAATGGTTAAGGATCTGCACAAGTACACCTTTGACCATGAGACTATGCAGTTGGAGTTCTTATAGGGTGATCGATTAGTAGTCCTCAGAGCCATACCTAATAGTGGACCCAGATTGATTTTAGCTCACAGGATGGAGGCTATATTGAGACATTATGATATAGAGTGGGCCACATAGTGTTTCATCTCCTCAAAGGAGACACAAGATCTAGGGCAGTGATATCATTGTGACATTCAAACAATTATAGATAAGCACAGGAGAGTGTTTGAGGATATACCTCCTAGGATTTCACCAAATAGAGGGTTTGAGCATATTATTGAGCTTGAGGAGGGAGCCAAACCCGTTATTACTACCCCTTATCATCATCCCAAGCATTACAAGGAGTAAATAAAGAAGACGATAAAGGAGCTTTTGGATATGGGGTATATCAGACCCAGCTCTAGTCCCTTTGCCTCTTCAGTAGTGTTGGTTAAGAACAAGGATGGCACCCTTTGGATGTGTATAGACTATCGCACACTGAACAAGAGGACCATCAAGAATAGGTATCTGATTCCCCGCATTGATGAGTTACTGGATGAGCTTCATGGGGCAGTTTATTTCTCAAAGATAGACCTTTGATACCACCAGATTCGAGTTCGTGAGGAGGACGTGCACAATACAACTTTCAGATGCCATTACAGACACTATGAGTTCTTAGTGATGCCATTTGGGCTTACTAATGCACCTGCCACTTTCTAGTCTTGTATGAACCATATTTTCAAGAAACAACTCAGGAAAAGTGTACTGGTCTTTTTTGATGACATTTTAATTTCCAGCAGGACTTGGGAAGAACATTTATAGCATTTGGAGAGGTCCTTAATCTCATGGAGGAGCAATCCTTATTTGCAAAAGAGTCCAAATGCGAGTTTGGGCTAATAGAGATTTTCTACTTGGGGCATGTGATTGGTGCTGAGGGGGTTAAGGTGCATCAGGAGAAGATACAGGCAATTTTGGATTGGCCACCACCTAGGGATGTATCAGAGTTATGGGGTTTCCTTGGTCTCCGTTCCTATTACCAGCAGTTCACCAAGGGGTTTTCACAGGCAGTAGCTCCCCTTACTGATTTGACACAGAAAGGGGCATTTACTTGGATAGAGGATGCTGAGGTAGCTTTTGATAGGTTGAAATAGGTGATGAGTTCGTGTCTAGTGCTACCACTTCCTGATTTTTCTAGGTCCCTTGTTTTAGAGTGCAATGCTTCAGGATAAGGGATAGGGGTAGCATTGATGTAGGACTGTCATCCCATTGCTTTCAAGAGTAAGAAACTTAAGGGAAACAAGTTGTTATATTCCACCTATAAAGAGATGCTAGCTATCATGCACACCTTAACCAAATTTAGGCAGTATTTGGTGGGAAGTAAATTCACAGTTAAGACAGATCATAATAGTTTGCGTTACTTCCTGGAGTAGGAGTTGAACGAAAGGCAGCAGAAATGGGTCAGTAAGATACAGGCTTACAATTTTTACATCGAATATGTCAAAGAGAGGAATAATATAGTTACTGATGCTCTTTCTCGACGACCCCCAATGCTTGCATGTTACACTATTTCAGAGATTTCAACAGATTGGAGACCCCAGTTATCAGTGGAGTATTCCAAAAATACTCATGCTTGTCAGATTTTGGATGGTATACTTTAGGACAAGCGATACAAGGTAATGAATGATGTTATTTATTTAAAAAATAGAATTTACCTAGTACTCAAATCTAAACTAAAGGCATACATTATGCACACCATACATGATGCACCAATAGTAGGGCACCTAGGGTTTTTCAAAACCTACAGGAAAATCATAGAGAGATTCTCATGGAAGAGGCTTAAGGATGATTTACTACATCATGTCAGAGAGTGCCAGACTTGTCAGCAGAATAAGTCAGAACAGGGTTTTCCTACAGGATTACTTCAGCCTCTCCCTATTCCAACTCAGAGATGGGAGAGTATTTCCATGGATTTTATCACTGGGTTGCCAAGGGTCCAGGGCACGAACTGCATCTTTGCAGCGGTGGATAGATTGACCAAGTATGTGCATTTCTTCATGATAGCCGCAGATTGGTCAACTTCCCAAGTAGCTGAATTCTTTTTTCAAGAGGTTTTCTGGCTCCATGGATTACCCAAAACTAGTTTGAGTGACAGAGACAATAGGTTTCTTAGTACCTTTTGGCAAGAGATTTTTAGATTGATTGGTACAAAATTGACTCCTAGCACGAGTTATCATCCACAGACTGATGGCCAGACCGAGGTAGTGAATAAGTGGGTGGAAGGTTACTTAAGGAACTACATTGCAGGATGACAGAGGGCGTGGGTCAAGTGGCTGTATTTGGGAGAGTATTTCTATAACACCACCTACCATATGTCCATTCAGATGACACCCTTCCGTGCTATTTATGGTTATGAGGCCCTCTCTTTTATTGATTTGGCATTACTAGATAGTCGGGCACCCCTGGCCAAAGATTGGATAATGGACCAACAAGATATCCTTAGAGCTCTTAGGGATAATATTCAACAGGCACAGAATTAGGAGAAGCTATACACTAATTGACATTGCACCAAACGAAGTTTTGAGATGGGTGATAGATTTTTTCTTCGTCTCCAGCCATATAGACAATGTTCCTTGAAGAAAAGTGGGTCCAAGAAACTCAAGCCCATATTTTATGGACCTTATTATATCACCAGGAGGGTAGGAGAAGTTGCTTATGAGCTGGATTTGTCGAGTGATAGCCGAATTTATAATGTTTTTCATGTCTCGTGCCTCAAGAAGGTTGTGGGTCAGCAAGTTGTACCTTCAGTGAGTTTGCCCCTGCTTGATAAAGTGGGTAAGCTTATTTTGGTGCCAGAGGAAGTGATTGAAACCCGAGAGAGGAGGTTGTGCAACAGATCCATTAGGGAATATTTGATCCATTGGAAAGACTTACCTTATGAAGATGCCACTTGGGAAGGTGAGTCTATATTGCAACATCCATCATTGAGATTGCTTGAGGGCAAGCAATCCTGGGAAGGGAGGACTATCATGTCCCCTTCTCAACACTAGATAGATGGGTGCCAATTTAATCTATCTCCACATCTGGATAGATTAATAATATTATTTGGTAGGATGTCTACCAGTCACAACAAGAGTTAATTTAATTTACTTTCAAACTTTATTAAAGTGAGAGAAAATCAAGTCATTTTAATGTTATAAGTTATTTACTTTATAAAATGACTTTAAGTGACTACAAGACAAAAATGGAGTTTTAATCCCACATTCTTTACTCCTTGTGATTTCCCTCACTTCAAGGCTATAAAAGGGAGCTTACATTGGGATTATCAATACACATGAATATTTATGAAAAGAAAGCTTTGCATTCTGGTTGCTTATTGTGACTGGTTTAAGACTGGGAGGATGAAAACCCTCTAAGTCTGGAAATATTCTAAGGAGTTGGATGTTACCCCAACTTCCTCCTTTTCAGTATTGTAATAGTATTGGGCAAAAGTCAGCAAGGTCAGGAAGACACAATTTAAATAATGAAGTAAGTATAGCTTGGTCTGTGCAAATGTTATTGTTAAATATAGTTGGTTTTAATAGCAGGTGCTCGGATAGAAAATATCATCAGCTAGAAATCCTCTATCGAGTTGTGGAAATAATTTATGGTATAACCGAATTTGGTATACAAAGAGTTCCAACGTGGTGATATTAATACCCAGGCAGTCATTCTTCACGTGAGAAGGTAGAACATGGTTCAAGCAATTTGAATAAAAAACTCAGCCTGTGTGTATATCAAATTTCAGAAGACAATCATGTGGGTTTATACTTCCCTATCCGATGTGTTAATGTTCTTGACGAGTTGAGGGAACTAGTGTGCAGTCGACCGAACTTTGAAAGGGAACAAGTGTATCACAGTTGGGTTGGATAAAATATTCACAGTGAACTAGAAGTAGTTTTGTGTTCAGTGTGAAAGGGACGCAAACACAAACTGCATGGGCCACAAGGAGAATACGAAGGATAACAATCACAAATTGTGGTAGTAGACTATATATGTAGGATTTCAAGTTGAGTTAGCATCTTGAATCTGCCTCCTGGGTCAGCTACAATAGTCATAGAGTGATATTCATTTTGGAATTCACATCTTGGTATGTTAACGTTGTTTTTCAATCATTCATAGTAGGAGACTCATTAAATGTGATTGCATATTATGCCTAGAAACTAGAATGAAGGGTACAGATACACATTGTTAATGTCTGGTTGCAACATTGTCACAAATAAATTTCATTGGATGTTAAATGAAACAACTTGTCCATTGTACTCAGTTTTTGGTTCAGTTCTTATTAAACATTCAGGAAATTTAAATTAAGGATCAGTATGCATTGAACTTAATTTTCATATTGTCTGTCCATGAACTGTTTGTCAAAATTACTCTCGGATGCATTAACATATTCTGTCTAAGTTTTAGTCAGACCACTTCAGTGGTATAAATCTATATTTAGGTTGCCTATGAACTATTTGAATTAATGTTAGAAGCTAAACCCTCAGTACTTTAGAGAAAAATTTGAGTCCAGATCATTACATGAATATTGATTGAATATCGAGGGAAAGAAACTCTAAATTACTGACCTCTGGAATGCAATCATACTCAATTTCATTTATCATTGTGAACCATTGCCCACCTTAAGTCAAACAATAAAATATACCCTCAGAATCATCATAACTGACAATTCCATTATGAAGAATAAGTTTGCATTAATACTGGTGGTCACTTGCTACATAAAGTGAACCCAAACATGAGATTGAAGGAGATATTGTAGGTGAACAAATGACCACAACTATAAATGTATAGAGTGTCATGATGACTATCCATTTCTTCTTCACTATACCTTCGTATAGAGTGATGAGCCTTGTCGTAAATTGCCCTCCAATAGTGGTCACCATCATCAACTTCCATGTGTTGTCTTCATTCTACATCCAATTTTTTTCACTAATGCACTGATCTTCAGTTTGACCTACATATTCATAGGTGACTCTCTCCAGTGTGGGTCTTGAAAAACTTATAAACATGGATCACTAAAATCTT
This sequence comes from Cupressus sempervirens, assembly GCA_028749045.1. NCBI lineage: Eukaryota > Viridiplantae > Streptophyta > Pinopsida > Cupressales > Cupressaceae > Cupressus > Cupressus sempervirens. The sequence goes on from CM053783.1 coordinate 834,888,094, forward strand.
CCAAATAGAACTCCTTCACATGAAACCTGTAAAGAAAACAAGATGGGAGATACAAGTCTGAGTCCAAGTTGTACAAGTGACAATGATCCGAAAGGGGAGATATATCCACCTAACATAACACGAAGCAAATGCTTTGTTGTAGATGTTGTCTACAAAAATTCACGTGGAAAAGGAGCATCGAGTCACGAAGTCACCACTGGGCACTTATCCAACTACTAGCCACATGAATGATATTAGTGCGAAGTAAGTAGACATTGATTCAAGTAAGCATGGACCCCAACAAAGTATTAAGAGAATTGGGTCATGTACACTAAATAAAAGTAAGGTTTAAATAGAGACTGTGGCTTTTGAAATTAAATGGGAGATTAGATTTTGGCACCGATGAATAATTATCACACAAGGTCCACAATATTCAGTGTTAAGGGTGGAAGATTATTGGACATCACAGACAGCTAAAAGGTAATTTCTATGTTTACGAATCTATTTCAGTTTTATGAACTTATGTTCATTTATATATAGAGATGTAAAGGTTCATACATAATTTTAAAAAGACTTTATATATATATATATATATTCTAAATAATTTCTTATAAATATAAGCAAATATAAATTGAGATATTGATCATATAAGAAAATAATATGTTGAAAATATAGATTATAGTATGCATATAGAAGATGTAATATATGCATGTATAAAATTAATTAGATATTTACTATATTAGAATAGTAGGATCATTCTAAATGTGATAGAGTATCACATTAGTTTCTAATTATCTGCATTTTATTAAAAAGATCTTATATTGAATATAATATAGGCCTCTCTCTTATTTTTCCAATACGTACTATAAGAGCTATACACCTTGATATTTTCCTCTAAGAATGTTATTGTAGGAAGAAGGAGATTGAGATTAAGAGAGAGCCGAACATTTGACATTTCATTAGCTGCAATCTTGAAAGAGAGGGAGCAGATAGAGGATATGTTTTCGTCAACCTTCAATGATCTCGATCATATTGATTCAGAGGGAGATGTTGTGATGGAATCTTTAGTGATCGATAAATTGTAACAGTCAAGAGGACTGTATTTCATACAAGTATGTGATCTTAATGAGCCTACTCCATGTGTACATCATAAGAAAGTGGTGGCTTCAATTCAACCATCTATGATAAATGATAAATGAAACTTGACGTATGAGTTGTAGACTCATTCAAATGGCACAGTCATATTCAATCAAGATATTGGCATATTGTGGATGAGTCTGTGTTCCCTTATACTATTAAGCTAAAATGGATGACAAGAGCAAGTTGGAACATAGAAAGGATTTGTCATATTTGATACAAAATTGTTCAACAATTTAAGAATGAGTGGAAATTTTACATTGTGGGTGAATAATAGTCAATGTTTCATTCCTACTTGAACCTTATTTAGTGGGGAGATGTTCCATTCTCAAACACTAAATAGACAATTTCTGAATCTTCATGTGTAGATAAGTATTCTTATTTTTGACATTTATCTCCCTCTTATCTATAATTTCTATACATACTATAAAGGCTATTTGCCTTGATCTTTTCCTTTATGTTTGAGGATGTTCTTACAGGAAAAGAAAGTTGGTATTTTACTACCTAATATTGTGTAGACTCAATCTAATTATAGTACTCCAAAGACCTTGATGATCAAGATAGCTAAAAAGAAGCTCTTGAAGCAAACATCTTTGATGATTGAGATTATGAGATTATTCTACATTAAGAGGGAGTATGACACTTGTTCTAAAGAAATGCAGGAGAAGATTGATCTCAGAGGGAGTCTAGAAATACATGTGGGTGATTGCATGATGTTGATGGGCCTATTCCTACGTATATCATGAGGAAGTGATGACTTATCACTAGGAAATTAGAAAATTGATATCAGATTCAAAGTGAGTTTGACAAAGATCCTTGGGTAAAGAGAGTTTTTGAGGAAGCAACTAGAGGACCTGAGTTCCCAAGATCAATGTTCAGAGTGTGAAATTTTGAGATGCAATTCCTTGTGGATGATATCTTCTCTATGAGGAGAAATTCTAAGAGAAATTCTTTATAATGAACTCTGCTCTATGAGAGAGAAGTATGAGGTGAAAGCCCTTTGTTCCACCCTCTGACTTGGTTCATAGTGGATATCATGTGAGTTACTACATGATGTTGTTATAATCATGTCATGAAAGATGATGATTTTTCATTGATATATATATTTAGAGGAGTTATTGAAAGGTGACAATCTTATCAATAACTAGACCTGTTATCATAATAGACTACATTAAGTTGTTGTCCCGGTGTGTTGGAAGTTATGATAACGAACATAAGGTAACTATTGTAAGGTGACGATCTTATCAATAGTAGACCTATCATGGTTTTTAGGTCGGATCTTGTCAGACACCATGAAAATTATTGGTGTCATTGTTATTAGGTTGGATTTTGCTGGATACATTGATATCCATCATGGTTATTAGGCCGGATCTTGTCAGACACCATGAAAATTATTGGTGTCATTGTTATTAGGCCAGATTTTCTAGACACATTGATATCCATTATGGTTATTAGGCCATATTTTTTCAGACACCATGAAAATCATTTTTTATGGTTTTTTAAGTTGGATCTTGCTGAACACCATAACGTAAATCTATCATAGACCATACTTAAGGTGGTGTTTATTCTTGTATTATATTTGCTTCAATTCCCTCTTTGCTAAAGAGGGATTGTTGAGGGATTTAGCCTCATAGTAAATTGAAGTAAATTCCATATGTTAATATGTGTGTGCACGCACACGCACGCGTGTGTTGATGGATTCATGTTGATATCCTTAATATGTCTTTCTAGGAATATCTCTTCATATAATCAAGAGCATAATGTGTTATATATCAATCCTCCCTAACTAAGTGGGAGTGTTAAGTTTGTAGTTATAGTCAGATTGATTCAATCATGAGATCCATTGTTGTTGGTAAATCATCATTTAGTTATATATATATATATATATACTTATTATATATATTATATATATGGTTATATACTATATACTATATTATTGTTAATATTTTATTTATATCTAATGATGATTAACCACACGAAACATGTCTCTTCCTCTCATTTTTATAAGTCATTCAATATGAATTTGGAAAACAATCAATTACAATGGCAATCGTCAGTACATTTGCAGAGATCTAAGAATTTAACATTATATAGGCTAGCATAACATAGCAGTTTAGGAGGTAGGCTAAATTGGTAACAACTAAATTTGTCCACAATAAAAAAAAATGCTATCAAAACCTTGTTTAGTTCTTGGGAGACCCAAGACAAAATCCATACTCACACTGTCCCATGGCTTTGTTGGAATTGGTAAGGGTTGGTAAAGACCTTGGTTTGTTCTAACTACCTTGGGTCTTTGGAAAATAGTGCAAATTTCAACAAACTTTCTAACATCAGTAGGTAACTTTGGTCGATGGTAGTTTCTCCTTAGGAGTTCTAAAGTCTTATCAATCCCAAAGTGTCCTCCTAATGTGCCACAATGCTTCTCTCTGATCAGATTTTCCCTCATGGAGCATCTTGGAATGCAAAGTTGTCCTCCTTTAAACAAGAGACCATTTTGTAATAAATATTCATAATATGGAATGTTATAGGCATCAAATAAGGTAGAGAAAACCTTATGGATGTCACCAAAATTTGGATCATCTTTGTATAGGTGTTTAAGGGCATCAATTTTCATGCTTTGCACTTGTATTTCTTCAACCAAACTGATTCTCCTACTGAGAGCATCTACTAGCTTGTTTGCAGTGTCTTTCTTGTTCTTGATAGAGAATGTAAAGGCTTGGAGTTGCTCAACCCATTTCATATGTCTACAACTGAACTTTTATTGGCTGTTTAGGAAGCTTAGTGCATGATTGTCTCTATAGACAATGAATTCCTTAGAAGAAAGTAGTGCCTCCATTTCTTGAGAGCTTGAACCGTAACATATAGTTCTAGGTCATAGGTATTGTACTTCTTCTTGGCATCATTAAAGTTTTTTAGAGAAAAAGGCCTCTGGTCTTCCCTCTTGACTAAGGACTACTCCTATGGCAAGGTTGCTAGCATCAGTCTCCACTGTGAACAACTTGTTGAAGGTAGGTAGTGCCAAGATTGGATATTGTGCTATTGTTCCCTTCAAATACTCAAAAGCTTCATATGCTTGTGTAGTCCATTGAAACTTTGTCTTCTTACCTCCTTTGACGATATCCAATAAAGGTGCATAGATGTTATTGAAGTTCTTGACAAATTTTTGATAAAATGTTGCCAATCCATGCAAGCTCCTAACTTCCCCTGAATTCTTAGGTGTTGGCCAATTGATGATAGCCTCTACCTTTTTAAGATCCATTTTCAAAGTGCCCTTTGAGATGAAAAAACCCAAGAATGTCAATTATGTATGCATAAATGCACATTTTCCAAGATTTATTACTAACTTATTTTCATGTAGCCTTTGAAGGACTTGTTCCAAATGCTTCATATGTTCTTCCTTTGTTCTCCTGAAGATCAGTATGTCATCTAGATAGACCACTACAAACTTACCTATGAAGTCATGAAGCACTTCACTCATTAGCCTCATGAAGGTGCTAGGGGAATTTCTTAGACCAAATGGCATGACAAGTCATTCATATAATTCTTCAGTGGTTTTAAATATTTTTTTCCATTCATCTCCAGGCTTGATCCTTGTCTGATGATCGTCTGATTTAAGGTCTATTTTAGAAAAGTATCATGCTCTTCGATCTAGTAGATCTTCAATCATTGGTATAGGGACCCTATACCTTATAGTTAATTTTTTTATTGCCTTAGAGTCTGTGCAAAGTCTCCATTTGCCATCCTTTTTGGGGGCCAATACACTAGGGATTGTACAAGGGCTGAGACGCTTTTGTATGAGTCCTTTTGCCAACAAATCACTGATTTGTCTGGACACCTCTACATTTTGATCAGGGGTTAGTTTGCATGCATCCTTGTTGGGGAGAGAAGCACCTGGGGTGAAGTCTATCTAATGTGAGATGTCCGTCAATGGTGGGAGTTCATCTAGTGTGTCCCCTGCAAGTATTTCTTTGTACTTCTGTAGTAGACCATCGATTTCCTTAGGCACTTCTTTAGAGATTGCTTTCATCTTAGGTTTGAGGACTAGGGCATACCCTATCTTAGAGTCTTGGATGGTATGCATCATTTCTTGTTCTCTTTCCATAATGACTAACTACTCTTTAGGATTCTCTTGGTGAGGGTTAGGGGTAGGGAGAAGGTTTTACTTATGACCATCTTTACCAATTTGGTACTTGTTTGTGACACCATCATGTTTGGCCTTAAGGTCATATTGCCATGGACACCCTAGCAAAAGGTGACAAATGTCCATGTCTACAATGTCAAAAAGGACTCTATCCTTGTAGTCTTTTATTGAAAAATCTACCCAAGCTTGTTCATTTATAAGGGTTTGTTGTCCTTTTGTCAACCAAGATACATGGGAGGGATTTGGGTGGGGTATTTTCTCTAGATTTAGTTCATCTACCACTTTTTTATATACAAGATTTTCAATAGAACCAGAATCAATAAGTACCTTGCATACCTTTCCATGGCTTTTGCATTTGGTCCTAAAGAGAGTCTTTCTTTGAGGAGGCTCCACTGGCATGGGTGCTTGAATCAATGTCCTCTTCATCATGAGAGTAGGCCCTTCTTCACCAGCACAATCTCTTACACTTTCATCATCATTATCTTCTTGGACAAAATTTGTTCTTCTCTCTCCTTGGTTATTCTTCTTCTCAGGACACTTGTTAGTATAGTGATCCATCTAGTTACAATTGTAGCATTTGATCTGCCCATTGTTTCTTCCACCATTTTTTCCTTTTCCATTAACTCTCCTTCCTCTGTATCCACCTCTTGAACTGATTTCTCCTTGGGTGTTCTCCTTATTGGAATCTCCTTGTGGTCTATTGTTTTGTGTTCCTCTTCCTCCATAGTTTCCTCTTCCTCTATCATTCTTTCTTTTGTTTCTACCACTTTGTTCATTCCTCCTTTTGAACTTCTCTTCAAACTTAAGTGCCAATTGGTAGCACTGGTTTATTGTGGTAGGACTTGTCAAACTTAGTTCAGCTTGAATGACAATCCTTAGTCCTTGCATGTATCTAGGAAATTTCACACTTTCAGGTTCAACAAGTTTAGACTTCATTACTAACTTTTGAAATTCTTCAGTATAGGTAGAGATGTCCATCTCTTTCTATCTCAAACTTGTCCTCTTCTTATGAAGTTGAACTTCATAGTCCTCAGGGACATAGATCTCTCTGAGTAGGTTCATCATCTTCTTCCATGTGGTGACTAGATTCTTGTTACTCTTCACCCTGTCATCTTGAGTGAAGTTCCACCATGTGAGTACAGATCCCTTGAGCCTTGACTTGGCAATCTTCACCCTTTGGTTCTTAGGGATGTCTTCACAGTCAAAGAAATTGGTTAAGGCATCAACCCAATCCATTGCATCCTTTGGGCCCATCTTCTCATTATATGTAGGCAAATCAAGTTTAGCATCCATGGTTCTCCTCCCCATAGATTTCAGATTCCTCACAAGCAGCCTCTGGTCATCAAGACATTCTTCTTTCCTCCTACTTAAGGGGTTCTTCATCACTCCCTTGTCTGACTTCTTCAGAATTTTCACCACTTTTTTTATGAAGCTCTTTCTTAACCTTTGCCATCTCTTGCCTCATCAACTGCATCTCCTTGTTCCTTTTCTCATCTTGGCTCAGTTCTTGGTCTCTAAGGTATTTCATTATCTCTGCATTGGTCATCCTTGTAGATAACCCTCCTTCATCTTCTCCTTCCATGGAGTTAATAGATCTTTTACCCTAAGGGATCTTAGGTTGCTCTGATACCATTTGATGCAAAGCTCTCCCTTATATAGGCAACTAGGTTGTAGTGTGGCCTTATGGCTTCTTCAATACCCCAAAAATGGGACCAAGAGAGGGCTCTACACCTTTGAATGATCTTGCACAAAAACATGAACTAGGTACTCAAAAGAGCACAACTAGGCCTCTAAACAAAATACCACTTGACACTAGGGATTGGCTTGAAATGGGAACCTATATGTTCAAAGGGGAATGGAAAGGTTCCTGAAGATCTAAAAAACTTAACTTGATGGGTTAGAATAGCTTAACTTATGCCTAATAGTCTCAAATAGCAAAATTGGCTTTTAGGCATAGGAGCCCCAATTAGCCCTACCAAAGAGGAAAAGAAAACTTGGTTTGAAATTGTTCCAAAATACCTGAAAAAAAGAAGAAGTTGATATCTACACACCCTTTTGGAAGATGTTTCAAACTCCAAGGTTTTGGACTCCCAAGTAACCAGATGATCACCAAACCAAAAATGCAACAATTAGCCCTGCTAGGCCTAATTGATTGGGTTTATGAAGGAAGTACAAATTGGACTATTGATCAGGCTTAGCCACTAATTGAGAAACTAGGAGGGATCTATTAGAGATGATATTCGACCATTAGAAAGGTTTTATCTATCCCTTAAGTGCCTCTGATACTTTAATGCTTGTTGTCCTGAACCAAACACAGAGATGTTTGGCCTAGGGTTGGGTTGCAAAATTAGATAACTTGTTCCCCATCTCCCATCCCTTTGAGGTCTTATATTACACCCTCCTAACTTGCATTTTCCTAAGTGGCATGAAATTCCCATGGTGGAAAAGCAAGTTAGGGCATTTTTGCCAAAAGTTGTCAATGAAATAAGGGTTTTGGTGCACTCGAGGAAGAATGTGGAATATCTTTTGATTCTAATCACTTAAATCCTTCAAACCAATTGCATTCTTCTCCTAGAATATTCAAGATTCAAATTTAAACAATAATTTTCTTCTACCAATCCGTACCAGTCTGTACACTTACATGTTGCAGCCAATTATAAGGAAAAATGGGAGATTTTTTTTATTACAACTTACAAATGTACATATTCTATCTTCCACTTGCTTGAAAGGGATATTTGAAGAATTCCCCCAACCAATCCAACCAATTTTCAAAGGTTGTGACCGTTGGGGAGCAATTATGCAAAATTTGTCAACCAACTTTTGTTGTAAAGTGCAACTTTTTGCATTTTTTGCAAAATGCGCACTATGACCACACTAGGACCTTCCTCTTGTGCCATAGGGGCCTAAAACATGTTAGGAAGCCTAGAAAAACACCTAATCTATCCTTGGACTTAGATGTTTCCAATGACCATAGTCAAAATCCATGGTTTATAGAACACCAATGGTGACTAAGCCTTACAAGTAGACTTATTTGAAACTACAAAAGTACTTCTATTTATTACAAATGACTCTTAGGCATGAATACCCTTGAGTGGAATTCATGAATATTTTGGTGTAGTGGATGCTCTAGAGATTGGAGGAATAGGTGCTCTACACCTTTGAATGATTTTGCACAAAAACATGAACTAGGTACTCAAAAGAGCACAACTAGGCCTCTAAGCAAAATACCACTTGACACTAGGGATTTGCTTGAAATGGGAACCTATATGTTCAAAGGGGAATGGACAAGTTCCTGAACATCTAAAAAACTCAACTTGATGGGTCAGAACAACCTAACTTATGCCCAATAGTCTCAAATAGCAAAACTGGCTTTTAGGCCTAGGAGCCCCAATTAGCCCTACCAAAGAGGAAAAGAAAACTTGATTTGAAACTGTTCTGAAAGACCTGGAAAAAAAAGTTGATATCTAAACACCCTTTTGGAAGATTCTTCAGACTCTAAGGTTTTGGACTCCCAACTAACCAGATGACCACCAAACCAAAAATGCAACAATTAGCCGTACTACACCTAATTGATTGGGATTGTGAAGGGAGTACAAATTGGGCTATTGATCAGCCTTAGCCACCAAATGAGATACTAGGAGGGATCTATTGGAGATCATATTCCACCATTAGAAAGGTTTTATCAATCCCTTAAGTGCCTCTAACACTTTAATGCTTGTTGTCCTGAACCAAACACATGGAGATGCTTGGCCTAGGGCTGGGTTGCAAAATTAGATAACTTGTTCCCCATCTCCCATCTTTTTGAGGTCTTACAATAAACCCTCCTAACTTTCATTTTCATGAGTGGCATGAAATTCCCACGGTGGAAAAGCAAGTTAGGGCATTTTTGCCAAAAGTTGTCAATGAAACAAGGGTTTTGATGCACCCGAGGAAGAATGTGGAATATCTTTTGATGTTGATCACTTCAATCCTTAAAACCAATTGCATTCTTGTCCTAGAACATTCAAGATTCAAATTCAAATAATCATTTTCTTATGCCAATCCATACCAGTCCATACACTTACCTGTTGCAGCCAATTATAAGGAAAAAAATGGGAGATTTTTTTTTATTTCAAATTGCAAAAGTAAATATTTTGTTTTCCACCAGCCTGGAAGGGCTATTTGAAGACTTCCCCCAACCAATCCAATCGATTTTCAAAGGTTGTGACTATTGGGGAGCAATTATGCAAATGTTGTCAAGCAACTTTTGTTGTAAAGTACAACTTTTGATATAAAGTGCAACTTTTTGCAAAATGTGCACTATGACCACACTAGGACCTTCCTCTTGTGCCCTAGGGGCCTAAAACATGTTAGGAAGCTTAGAAACACACCTAACCTATCCTAGGACTCAAATGTGCCCAATGACCATAGTCAAAATCCATGCTTTATAGAACACCAATGGTGACTAGGCCTAACAAATAGGCTTATTTGAAACTAGAAAACTACTTCTACTTATTACAAATGACTCTTAGGCATGAATGCCCTTGATTGGAACTCATGAAGAGTTTGGTGTAGTGGATGCTCTAAAGAGTTCAGGAATAGGTGCTCCTACACCACAAAGGAAAGTGATTCATTATTATTATAACCCTTTGAAGCACATAACTTAATTATATCACTGAAATTCAAAGGGATAGAAGGAGCGCCAAAAGCAGGAGGATGATGTGGAAACATCTTTGATACCTTAGGCATAGTAAAGAAGCGATTGCCCTGCCTATCATGTATGACTAACTCATAGCGGGACTCGATTGCTGACTTAGAAGTGGGTCATCATGCCATCAAAAATTGCAACACTGGATTGCTTATGAAAACATGGATTTCATCCTCAATAAATATGGAAATCAAGTCACTCATAGGATTAAAGAAGAGGCTCACACTTAACAAAGTTAAATTATCTACCTCTTGGCTGATGTGAAACCCAAGGCGGTCTTTGAAATGTCCCCTTACTGATTTTAAATGATATTTCATGCCTCTAATCAAATCTTTAAGCTCAAACAACTAATATCACAAAGATCCACCAAATTTCTCAAGAAACCCCAAATCGGGTATGCCAAAAATTGTGCCAAAAGCTTCACAGCTTCACCTATTCTTAATAAATCTGAAAGTGGACATGTTTACAGAAATTTCAGCAGCATAACAGCCTACAAAATGACATTTCCAGATCCGTATAGCCTTTACACAATAGTTCTCAAATGTAGGGCAAAAACTATGCTCATCGGGCTCCCGAAATTAACACAAAAATGCTCGAAAACACCACAAAAACACTAATAATCTGTCTCAGAAGTTTAATCATGTCCCAATACATATATTCAGCTCTATTTTAACACCTTAAAGTCTGAAATACAGCAGCAACCCAAACTGATATGAAATACTCAACTGAAAACACCAAACTCATACCAAAAAACACACCCGAAAACCCACAAATCTGCATTGTTCAGCACAAAGGCAAACTCTGTATGAGCATGCACATGGAATGACTTCAAACTCCCATCCTTAGCCTTCCTGGAAACCTGCAAACTCTCGTTCTTGGGTCTCCCTGGAAACCTGCAAACTCCCGTTCTTGGGTCTCCTTCTCCACAGGTTTGGCAGCCTCTGAAGAATAACAAAGAAATGCGCAAAAATCCAGTTCTGGAATCCCCCCAAAATGCCTCCAAACCCCTTAAAAGAGGGCATAACTGTAACTCACGTCCAAGAGAGGTTAATGAAACATATTTTAATAATAATTTTCATTTATTAGTCCAACGGTTTCCAAAGATTAACCCCTTTTTTCCGAAACTTCACTTTCTTGGGCCTGCCTGCCTTAGCAAAGATTATTATTTTTTAATTATTTGAAAAGGGGACATGACAGTCTTAAGGTGATAAATGCATCAATTCCATTGATCTCATTAAAAGGTAAGTGTTGAGGTAAATCAATTGTGTTAATTAATTTGTGTTTGCAATATGGTAATGATTTATTATTTATATGTATATTAACATATAAATATTATTGAAAGTTTGAATTTATATATACATGTGTATTTATATATGCATAAATATATTTAATGATATTGAATAAGTTGACATAATGGTTGTGAGATCTAATATGGGAGTATGAAAGATTAAGTTTTTACTTCTATTATTGAAAATATAATATAAATACTACTATCATTTATGTTATTGTTAGTAATAGGCAACGTTAAATTTCTAATAGCCAAATTAACATTCTTATTTGTATTTTTATACATCCTACCAAGAGCTATATACCTCGATCTGTTTCCTCTAAGAATGTTCTTGCAAGAAAAAGAGAAAGATTGGAATTTAGAGGGAGGCTAACATTTGAGGCAATCTTAAAAGAGAGGGAGCATATAGAGGATATGATTCAGTCAACCTTTGGTGATCTTGATCATATTAATCTAGAGGGAGTAAACCACGTTCTGATGGATTCACCAATGATATAAATTTGGAATACACATATTACAAGATGTGCGTAATATAGGGCTAGTCAAAAGATTAAACAAATACATTCGCATGAACAAAGGAAATTTGAGTTGTTGTGAGACGTTAATGAATCTTTTAAGAATTTATTTGAACCATCTACAAGTCTCTCTTTGATGAATGAAACTCGACGTATCAATTGTAGATTCATTCATGTGGCACAATCATACTCAATCAAGATATTGGCATATTGTGGGCGAGTTTGAGAAAAAGGAAGGACATGTTTCCTTCTGTTGTTAAGCTTAATGAATGTTTGGACCTTCAATGGATGAAAAGAGAAAGTTGGAACTTAGAAAGAAAGTGTCATATTTGATGTGATGCAAAAGTGTTCAAAGATATAAGAGTGAGAATTTTACATTGTGGGGAGAATAATAACCAATGTTTCATTATAATAGCCAATGTTTCATTCCTACTTGAACCATCTTTAGAAAGGAGATGTTCATGACCCTCATGGGCAGATAAATACTCGTATCTTTTACATTTATCTATTCATTTATTTATAATCCTATACATACTATAATAGCTATTTGCCTATTATAAGATGTTCTTGCATGAAAAGAAGGTTGGTACTTACACAGTTACCAAATATTGTGCAGACTCAATCTTATGATATTAGCTCCAAAGACGTTGATGATCAAGATGGATAAAGAGAGGCTCTTGAAGCAAATATATTTGATGATTGAGATTATGAGATCCTTCTACATTAAGAGGGAGTATGACACTTCTTCTAAGGCAACGTGGGATCTTAGAAGATTGATACTCAGAGGGAGTCTAGAAATACATGTGTGTGACTGCATGATTTTGATGGGTCTACACCTATGTATATCATGGGGAAGTAATGACTTATCACCAGAAAATTAAAAAATTGATATCAAATCCAGAGGGAGTCTGACAAACATCCTTTGGCGAAGAGAGCCCCTCAAGAAGTAACTACAGGACTTGACTTCTCAAGATCATTGTTTAGAGGGAGAATCTTGAGGTGTAATCCTTTGTGAATGATATCTTCTCTATCAGAAGAAGTTCTAAGTTAAACTCCTTGTAATGCATTCTTTTTTGTGAGAGAGAATTGAGGTGAAAACTTTTGTACCAACCTCTGACTTGGTTCATGGTGGTTACTAGTTCACATATAATATGTAATGAAAGGTGACGATTTTCATTAACATATATAAACAGAAGGTAACCATTGTAAGGTGATGATCTTATAAATGGTAGACTTGTTATCATGATAAGACAGAAGGTAACCATTGTAAGGTGACAATCTTCTAAATGGTAGACCTATTATCATGATCAAATAGAAGGTAACCATTGTAAGGTGACAATCTTATAAATGGTAGACTTCATTAAGTTGTTGTCTTAAAGTGTTGGAAGTTGTGATAATGATCGTATTAACGATCATATCATGATCAGACTTCATTAAGTTGTTGTCCCAAAGTGTCGAATATCATGATACTTGTCATGATAAAGACTACGACATCATGATTTCTTGTTCTCTGATAAACTATATTAAATTGTTGTCTCGAAGTACTGGAAATTAGATAACTCATATCCTTCTAGGATATAACATATTATTTTGATAGGCATCAAGGATTTGATGCATGTGTATATATCAAAAGAATATGTATGATGAATATCATATGATTGATATTTCTTATTGAATCATACTTCGGATTATATTGAAATATAACATCTAAGTTGATGGATTTATGTTGACATCCTTGAATATGTCATTCTAGGAATATCATACTGAGATGATATCTCTTCATTTATTCAAGAGCATAATGTGTTCTATATCAATCCTCCCTAACTAAGAGGGAGTGCTAATTTTGCAGTTGCAGTCAAATTGATTCAATCATGAGATACATTGTTGATGGTAAATCATCATATGATTCTTTATATCATTAATATATTAACTAATGATGATTAAATCAAGAGGCATGTCTCTCATATTTATGAGTCTTCAAATCTGCATTTAGAAGACATCAATTACAATGATCATGTTATTACATTTGCAGAAAATGATCCATTTTACTTCAACAACTTTGCTTATTTTCCATCGGTTGCTTCCTTGATTTGTTAATAGTGCAAAGAAATTTCCAGTTATTAAAAGGACCTCCAGTTCTGCCTATCATTTAACATGGGAAAAGAACACTAAGAAGGAGGAGGATATCAAACCTTTGATTAATAGCCACCAGGGAAACAATTATAGCCAAATTTGTGTTTAAAAGGGTGCTTGCAGCAGAACATAGAGGAGAGATATGATTTGGGCAAAGTGCTTGGTCAAGGCAAATTTGAAATCAGCTATTTTTGTACAGATAAAGAGACTTAGGAAATATTCGACTTCAAAAACAAGTTGAAAGTACAGTCAATTTTGAAATTGTATGAAGAGAAGTGGCGGTCATGAAACATTTGCCCAAGCATTACAACAATGTATGGTTACTGTCAACTTCTAAAGGGAGTGATATAGGTAGCATGCAGAATGAAGAGTTGCTCGATGATATGGTTAGTGGTCACAACAACGTTGCAGATCATAGGCTCTTAGTATTTGAAGGATTTTTTGTGCAAATAGAGGCAATGCATAAGATGCTCTGAGCTTTTGTTTGTCATGCTTGATCAGTCACTGTTTCGTTTTTATCTTTTGCTGCGTACGGTGATATTTTCGTTCTTCATGGAAGTCTAGCGGTTGTCCTTATCTATGTTTGTGCATTTCCGTATCATGGTTGCACTTTTTTTTCACTTTCTGGTTTCGAATTCATGTTAGTGAAGGCAAACTGTTGTGTTTTTCTTTTGGTGATCTATTGATGTCTCATCAATAACTCAAGTTCTGTAATTTATTTCATGTTAGTTTATGTTAATGCAGACAGCTTAAATTTCACATATTAAGGCTTCATTTCTAGACTAAAAATGTCAAATAGTCAAAATTGACTTATTTTTTTCAAACTTAATTTGTTCCTTGATATGTGATGTTTCAGGGTGGCCAGAATAGCCATCTCATATTTATGCCTGCCTTCCTTTTGTGTGCTCTGTACGTCATGGTCATCTTCTTATTTCCACCTTATTGTGAATACAGTGAATGATATGTAAAACACCGTGTTATTATTGGGTATTGGCTAAATCCTAAACTAAACTGTCAAAGATACAATGGACGTTGGGAAAAATATCCAAGTATCCTCCTTGATAAGCACATGCGTTTTATTTTAGTGTTTAGACGTTTCCCAGTTGTTGTGGGGTGTGAAGAGTTTATTATAACTTTCTTTGTTTCTCTTCTCGTGTCATGATTTTTTTTTCCTGAAGTGTGTGGAACATTCTTTTCGGCAAGCAGATCTCGAAAGAGTATTATAACTGTCTTGGTTTGGGTCGAGCATGGATGCTAGAGAACTCTGTCACATGGCATCATTCCTCATTTAGTGTTGTGACTTCAACTGGAACCGGTTAGTGAATTTTGTGATGGTA
The DNA here is from genome assembly GCA_028749045.1 of Cupressus sempervirens. Lineage (NCBI taxonomy): Eukaryota > Viridiplantae > Streptophyta > Pinopsida > Cupressales > Cupressaceae > Cupressus > Cupressus sempervirens. Next base: position 834,903,311 of record CM053783.1, read on the forward strand.
TCGTTGATATTATTGGCAGATTCATTTTTCATCGGTTTTGTTGTAGTATTATGATTGGTTCAAAGAAATCAATGAAGGCTTGTCGCTTCACCTTTCATTCGTATCAAGCAACTCTGTCGCAAGGGTGATGATGTTTTCAACCGCAAAAGATGGTATTCTGATCTGCCGCAAGAGATTGTATGTTGAAGATTTCAATTTGATTAAGTTATCAGACATTAATTGAGATCATCTTATCGAGCAGTGATTGTGGGCCTTCAGCCTTTGTTGTTTAGCTCACCAAGAAGAAGCACCTATGATGGGCTGGCAATAAGACATAAATTGTAAAGCATTCTGAAACCCAAGCGAGGAAAATGTGCCTCTAAGAATCTTTCAAATAGTCTATTCTGTTTGTCGTCCACATCTATTCCAGTGTTGCATCGTCACCCATAGAGAGGAAGAAAGGAAATTAGTTGACTATATTTATAAAGAACTTTTAAGGGTTCTATTGGACATATAAAAAGGAAATGATGGATGCTTGGTGAAGTCTTCAGTCCCACCCAGCTGGCATTTTTTTGTTGTTGGTGTCTATAGGTTCAGAGGCAACTTTCTCTATTACCATTTCAAAAAAACTACTTGGAATTCAACAAGGTCTATCAGCTAGATCATGTTGTTTGGTTAGTATAGTCTTATGTGGCCAATCTAAGAGACCATTATAGTAAGGTCTATTGGATTAATAGATGTTGTGCAATTATCACAATGTTAGTGTCCAAACTCTTAGTCAAGAGCTTTGTTCATGTAGATGTCTCTCAAATTGTGGTTCGCGTGACATCAGGATGGATCGAGAAACATATATAGAAACATGTTTCTACTTCTTGTGTGAAATGAAGAGGAAATCTTAATGGGTCTGAGTATCATTGTTCTTATGGAACTGAAGTATTGAGGAGGCATGGATTTAGCTTCAGCGCGTGCTTTCTTAGTGTACAGAGAGACCCCGCATTGACTTGAGTGACTTTTGGCAACAAGTATCTCAGAAAGTTTGACAGATAAGATTTTGGAATTTAATCTCTTTCCATTTAATTATTCAGGGTTTGAGATTTAGATGCCTTTAATTCACATTGTTTTAATTCAGGGTTATTCTAACCACATTCTCTTGCATGTTCTTGATAATGATATTCAATTCTACTTATATTTTAGCATCTGATAAACTTGATTGCCATTATCTCTGCCTTATGCATTCAGAGTTATTGCATTTGTTTCAGGTTATGTTTTGTGATTTCATCAGTGATGACCAATGTTTCTCCTATTGGTGGATGAAGTGCATGGTAACATTGAATGATTTTCTCTTTTGAGGATATGGTTAAGGCCCAACAAGCGTTATTCAGTTTATAACTTATAAGGATATTCAACTTCGAGATCATATTTTATTTTGAATATTATATTTGACCAAAAGGTTATTGTGGAAGATGTCGGTTCTCATTTTGTAACATCTTTATTGAGCATCACACTTTTGTTCATCTAGGTCTATGATTATCATATGAATGTTGGTCTACACTTATTCAAATATTATGTGTGTCGAGTTCAGAGTTCAAAGAGAAGTATTCTATGATGTTTGTATATAGCTAGAAATAGAGTAGATATTTGCATTGATTTCTATGATAAATAGATCTTATGAATCTCTCTTGGTTGCAAGATGCAATGGGATAGAGAGATCATATAATGTTGTTTGCAATCTTGATTCTAAACTAATGGCACAATATTATAAGGGGTTGATACATATTCAAAGGGAGACTATTCAACATCAGAGGGAGATGCCCAACCCTTTGCAAGTTTATCCAATAGTCGGCCATCTTATTGTGGTGATTAAAGTTATCCATTTTTTTGAGAAGGAGTCTCTATTATTAAAGTTCTCCTTGCTAAGAGGGGGTCTCTATTAAAAGAAAATCTCAATTATTAAAGTTGTCCCTGCTGGAAAGGAGTCTCTGTTAAGAAAAAATCTCAGTTCTTAATGCATTCTTCTCTGGGAGAAGTTTGAGGTGAAAGCTCTCGTTCCACCCTTAGTGACTAGGTACGATGGACCGCCCTTTGTGAGTAAGCATGGTGAAATGTATTCTTCTCTGGGAGAAGTCTAACGCGAAAACCCTCATTCCACCCTCTGCAAGTAGGCATGGTGGAAATGCATCCTTTTTGGAATAATTTTTGAGATAAAAGTCTTTGTTCTACCCTTTGCAAGCAATCATGGTGAAAGTCATATGTGTGACTTCATTCTAAGTGCTTATGAAGTAACTATGGTAGATTATGTTATGTAGAGATAACATATTGTATGTAAACTTATCATCTTCGGTTGCAACTATGTGTACATGCTTGACTAAAGATCTCTCTCCTAATAAGAGGGAGTGTTGAAGTTTGTAGTTGTGATAGAGATCTCCATCTCTAATTGTATGATTTAGAGATATGTTTATTATGACCGTTATGAGATATTTGTGATTATATTTAAGTTAATATTATGCAAAAAGGCATGTGTCATATGTCATGTGAAGAGGCATCCGTATGGAAATATTAAGTGCTAAAAATGTAGAAATATGAAGGGCTTTATTTTTGGAACTCAAAGAGATCTTTGTGTGAAAGATGAAAACTTCCATGCAATCTATTTATATGATTGCTTCATATATTGTAAATTGATCAAGTGAAATCTTTGTACTCGAACATTTTTATCAATAAAAGTAATATTTTGCTAGTGTGGCTAAATTTTTTCTTTCAAATGAAAGCGTTTTCTCCAGATAAGTGTTTTGAGTCTTTCATCTATTGTTTATGCTCTTCTCAATTGCTGTTTATCTAATTTTTAGATATAAAACTTAACAATTTGCAGCAACAAGAAATAGAAAGTCGGGCTTCCAAACCCCTAGGCACCTCCACCAAACAACTCAAAAATGGATGACTAAAAGCAAGTGAAGATAAGAGGAATGGTGCCACAAATTATTGATAAATCCTCCAAAAACCACAATTTGCCTCTCCTTCGATCAAATTGCCGCCCTTAGAAAATGTCCTTCCCTCCTAGAGAAAGCATGATGGGGATGCAAAAGCAGTGACCATGTCTCCATTAGAAAGGCTTATCACAACTAATGTCATATCGACGACATTTCTGACGGGGATGCTAAAGCACCAACGAAATCCCCGTCAAAAAGGCCCATCGCAAATAATGCCATATTGACGACATTTCTAACAGGGATGCTAAAGCACCAACAACATCCCCGTCAAAAAGGTCTGTCGCGTATAATGCAACACCGACAACAATTTTGATCGATGTTCAATATTGGTGACGATAGATGCCAACGAGGGTGTTGGCTTAACCAACAACGTCGACCGTTAGAATTGCGTGACGGGCCTATGATTTGCGATAGCATGTGTCGCAAATGTTCGTCGGTCTTCCCATGATCTGCGACGGATGGGGTCATCACAATTTCGAAAATGGCTCCATCTGTCTTAATTTTTGACATAATAACTCTAACACTACGTTGTGTTCTTCAATATTCTGACTGTTGGTCGTCAAAAATTAGCCCCAAATGTACAAGTGAATTTTCCCAGAAGAGCTTTTCCAACTGGTAGAGAAGGAAATTCTTATTAATGGGTCAAAGGTTACTGTGGCAGATTTTGTTGGATGTGTCAGTCATGTTTCCGATGCTTTTATGTTGGATTTTGATAGGGTTATTGTTGTTGCGTCTCTTGGAGTTGTCCCTCCGATCGACATTAGCTCTATAGCATGTTTTGCTCCCGTTGCTCCTATAATATATATCACTCTTGCTGCTAAATTTGTTAGTGTTCTCCCTTCGATTGTGGTTGTCTATGGGATTGTAGTTGGCTTGGATTTGGTTGCGCCACTGCAACGTGTCACCTGCCATGACTGTTGGGATATTGATCATGGAATCATTGGCTAGACATGATGTGGTTGCAAAGGTGAAAGAAAGTTGAATCACAAAACAAGTTAAACATCCTAAGAGGATTAACCATCTCTTGATATGACCCTTTCGTTCCACAGAAGGGAGCTATAGGAAAATCTTAATATTGGATAATTTTAGATTTTGGATGGGATTTTGGATCCTTTCTCTATTTTGAGAATGCATGTTGTTCTTCTCATGCATTGCTTGATCCAGGTTGATGGAGCCCGATAATAAAACCTTCGCTTTGATCTTGATCCATTCCTAGTTGTGGGTTACCTTTGAATATCTTTTGTAACCTTTTTGTACAGGGTTTCTAGGCCCCTTTTAGACCTGCTTTTATCTTAATAATTTTTTATTTTATTTTATCACTTGACCTAAGGGACATGGGAATAGACTAGAGGTATTCTCCATGTTTCTACTTCTGAAAAGGGGAGATGATAGTCTCTTCATTGTAAAATTTCTTGCCTCAAGCAATTGTAGACTCAAAATATCAAGTATCATGTTAGCGTTAATGGAGCCTAGATCTTCAACTCTTCAGCTCTACATGACAAGATCTACTTTCTACATCCACTACCACAATAATATACAATTTTTGTAACATGTCCACTTTCATAAAAACAAATGATCGCCTTCGCTCCTAATTTGGATTATGAAATTAATACAATTGAAACACATTGCGCTCCTCATTGATTTAATAATGAATGAGATCTTATCCCAACGCTTGAGCACATGCTCAATAAAAGGTTTCCTTGTGACAAATAAGCTCACCAATATGATCTCAATGCCTCACATTTATACAATAGGAGTTGAAAACTCTATACTAGAAATTGTTTATAAATATATACATGTAAACTTCTTTTATTAGATTCAATATCATTTGGATCGTCCTAGTGTCGTATGCTTGTATACTCATAAATTTCCTTGTACAATCTGCATAAATTTGTTATAATGCCTTGATATTATTAGTCGAGTACTATAACCTTTGTATACAATAAATTGCTAGTTTTCATTTCCCTAATGTTCTATCAACTTCACTTGGAGGCTTCAAAATATTTTAAAGATTTTGTGCCCATGTAAGCATGTTGCTATAATTTCAAGAAAAAATACATTCACTTCTACTACTTCCCCAACATTTATTTCTATTAAAGAGTCTCAAAAAGTTTGAAAATTACTGTTAGTTACCATGCCCATGTTCTCTTACTTATAAAAGATATCTTATATTAGTGTTAGTCCAAGCTAGCCGAAATGAAAATAAAGGGGTTCCAAATGATATGAGAGGAACCTTTCGGAGTTGTTTTATTAAAATCCCAATAGAAGGAAAGTGATCAAATTCACTACAATTTCATATTTTTTATATCAACTGCCAAGAATGAACCTCATAGGTCTTTGATCAAATGTTTTCATCAACCTTCTATTAAATTATTCATAAGATCGCATTTGTATATCAACCTCATAATACACGATCGCAGATTATAGATTGCGACTTATATTGATCTAGCGGTTTAGGATTTGCCAAAATGAGGATTTTGGTTCACATTTTTGGTTGCAAGTCATCTCTAAACCACTTTGGCTATTTCAGTGTGAAATACTAAGTTTCTGTTCATTAGTAGACAAGTGGCTTAATTAATCTTTGTAATGTTAAGCAAATTTAAGATAAAAGGAGCCGGTACTCCAGTTCATAAACTATCGCAACAATCAAATTATTTTAATGTCGGTGTACAAAAAGCTAAATTCTGAAGCAACTGAAGAATCGATGAATTGTGATACTATATAAGAACCTGCTTCTAGGCTATTGTTGTCCATTTGTTCTACAACGCACAGTTGCATCATTGTGTTGTTAAAAAAGAGAGATAAACTGAAGCATTGATACCAAAATCATATTTCTATAAATGTAATATTCGGAAAATAACATCTGCAAAATCATACAAAGACTTGTTATAACGAGATAATATAAAACGCTAGACCTCAGCATTACTTTTTGAAAAAATCAATATATAGGAAAAGCCATTATTGCCCCCCAAACAAAAATTGTTGTATTACTTCAAATAGTATTACCCCAATTCCAGGCAGCAGAAATTACCGAGTTGCAAATATTTATATTACTTGAGATGTGAGATACTAATTTAGACAAAAACATCTGAATCATACTACGGTAGCTTAATCTTTAATCCCTCGGTGACTTTGTCCTTTCAAGCTACAACTTTCTTACGAGCTGTATTACCATACGAAGTATTTTATTTCAGATAAGTCAGCCTATAATGTATACCGAAAACTTCCCAAAATGGTATTCCTCACTCCTTTCTCGGGTCCCTACGAATGTTACCATCACATTCAGGACTCTTTCTTTCATAGCAATAGTTCTCTATTTTTTCAACCGGTTTTCATATTTATCAGCTACATTTCTTGACCAATGATTGTAATATAAGGACTCAGAAATGCTTGGTGTTTTTTTTACTCGATTATCATCACTGTATATCAGACAAGACCAACAATAATGATAATCAAATGCTCAATAAGATAAGATATATACCACAGCAAGCTTAAGTGAAACTTCAATAGACAAGCCAATTCTCTAAACCAATCATAGAAGGATGAGACAAATCCATTAGTGATATCTGTATATAGTTTGGTTATTCCAATTCTGGATTTATGTTTATTATCTATAAACTTGACTGTTCCACATGCGTAAGACGTAGCATTAACAGCATCGTACACCTTTTCCAATAAACAATCACAGAATGGTAACAGATTATACCCGCAGAATATTTTGACATACAAAGAAAATATATTACTAGACCTTGAAGGCTTGAAGCAACATTGTCAATTTCCCAAAATAGAACAAAATCATCAATGAAAACAATTATATTGGAAGAATAAATGATTTCACAAACACTTTATATAAACAGTAATCCTAAAATAATAAATATTCCACGACTTGTATTGAAGTTGATTTCTAAAGTTAAAAGTATGAAAATATAACTGGATAGTTACATCAATACATTCTGTTACATGAAAAAGTACCAACAGTAAAACTAGCAACTAGAAGCCTTTCTCCATATTAGCTTTTCTTCACCTGCGCTTATATATACAGGGTTTTAACCTTGGCCAATCAATTTGCTTCCCTTCAATATTCCTTACATTCTGCAATAAGAAATGGCACAAATAAATGCGCTAGGACTAATATGAATATGAGTCTCCGTAGAAACAAAGCTCTCTCTCTCTCTCTTCAAAATGTTATTATCCAGGTTGTATATTTCATAATTCAGATAGATTTCTAACTTCCTCGAATTTAGTTCTAAAAAAGAATTGAATGGTGGCTGGGTTTAACTCTCAACTGACATCTTTATTTGAAGTGCATTGCAAACTCTAAATCATTGTTTATGCTATAAAGTTTTCGCTCTACTTTCAAAATCAATAATTGTATAATTTGTACAGAGAAATAGCATGTTTGTTAGCAACACAATGTGCTGGCATTCTTGAAAACTAATTCATTCTCTTGAAGTTTTCCAAATAGTGAAGTTAACAGATTTTTGCATATGAGAAGACTGTCGTGTAAAATTCATTTAGCAGAAAGCTTTAAATTTCAAACCTTGCAATCTGGGGGAATATTTTGGCAATGCATGTGGAGCAGGGATTATAAATACTATCGTAAGGACAAATTGTCACTGGCTAAGACTTCTGTTCGTGGATAAGAGAAAAGAAAGCCAAGAAAATAAGATCTGGATTGTAGGCAGATCCACAAATATGATCCTACCTCCAGCAAAAGGGGGTTGTCCCATTTGTATATATGACCATAATTGTCATAGCATCTATGAATGGTTAAAAAAAATACCATTTGAAGTGAAGACTCGTAAGCATAAATACAGATGCTTGAAATGCTTTCCATCTTATGACATGAACATCAGAAACACAAGCCATAATTCTTATCCAATCAGATCTCACAAATACCTTTCATAACAGATCCAAACAAAACATATGGGCACCAATCGTACTATTAATGTATTTGAAAAACAAACAAATGTTACCTTACACTTGACATGATGGTCAAGGAAATAAAGCAGCTAGAAACTCAGCTTAAAAAAGATAGCATACCTCCTTTCTGAAATAAAAGAGTACAAACATTTTATTTGAAGAGTCCTGTGGCAGAAATTAACAGTCAAAAAAGAAAATGTCAACAAACTCTGAAGATAGCAAAACTCAAATAAAAAAAGCTCTAGAAGATAAGTAATTCAGCAAAGTCAACCTTGGAGACAATGTTGAAACCAAGACAATTGAGAGCCTTAACAAATTTATTTGGATCGGCGCCACCATTATCTGGATCAAACCTGCTCTTCACCTCTGCTACCAGAAGCCAACCTCTGCTAAATAAGACAATGAACAGGGACACATAATAATTCTCTATACCAGAAGATTATTTCTTGACAATGCAAAAAGAAAGTCGTGCCTGCTTTAAAACTTAAAAAAGTCCTTGTGAAAATAAATGACCAGGTATCTCTTAACAATCTCAGACTATTAAACAAATACATGTATAATATTCACTCCATTATTACAACTACCCAAAAAAATGATGTGCTATTGTCACTTATTATCATTGCAGGTAATTCTGTTGTATCAGAATTAAAAAGAAAAAGCTTGAGGAAATTACTGTCATGGATTCAAAATTACTAACAGTCTAAAACCAAAAATACAGATTGAATGAAGAGGTTTCATGGTGCTGGGTCTATTTCATAGCTATTTGGCTACAAACAAATCAGTAAAAAAATCTAGTATTTTCCATTTTCCGTTAATATAATTATATGCTTCGGAAGCAACTGCCTGAGCATGGTAACAAACTTGAAGAGTTCTAAAAAACAAAAGCTAAAGCATTCACTGCTGTCAATTCGGATCAAAGCAGTAAAAAAATCCAGAAAAGGCATAAAGCAAATAACAAACACTTAGTATATGAGTATAAAACAACATGAAATCAAGAACGAAACACAGACAATATTGGAAAGAAGAAGTACTTTATTGAGCAAAAGAAGGGGAGGGCAGAGGATCATACCTCTTGAAGGCAATAGTGTAAATCAATAAACATGAGTGAATTGTCTCCGAAAAATATGATGAATTTAGTGTAAAGAAGTAATGGTAAATCATTAACTAGGGTTAAACGTGAAAACAGATAAAGAATAAACACAGCGGAGGTTGTCAATGACAAAGATTTAGACTTAGTTGCTGAATCAGAATTAGAATCAGGTATGCAGGCGCATATGCCAATATTGCCCAAAAAAATTGGGGGTCAGGTATGTTCAGACTTCATGCAAAAAACATAAAAAACACAAAAATACTATGTTACCAGATTCACCAGTGGAAAGGCTTGATCTGGGTCCAGTTCCGACCGGATCTCACTACTGGTCTAGTCCGCCTACAGATCTCAGCTCCGCATGCAATTCTGCCACCCAATCATCTAGGGTGAACCCAGAGATGCACCAGCAGTATTTGCTTTTTCGAAATTACTGTTTGTTCTGACTTTTGACTTCTGAAAACTATAGAACACCAACACTACTTCAATTTAGTTCAATCTTTTTGTAAAAAGCAAATGTGATTCCAAAAGGCAAAACATTCATTTTTGAATGCTGGATCAACAAAGGGAGTTGATGATCGATCTTTGAGGTTTCTACAATGATTGCATGGTTATTCCATCACATCCACAAGTGTTCATTGGCTGCCAAGAAGAATATAGAAGTAGATTTCTGCAAAGAGGTCAAAAAAATCTTCCATTTTTTCTTTAAACATGCAAATAATTCCTTGCTTTGCTTATTGACATTTTTTTCCATTCTTTTTTTATTGTACCAAAGTTCCTAAAGAGCTAGGTTTTGCATAGCTTTAGCTTATGAATAGGTCCTGCATAAGGGGGGACATGATAACGATTCCTGTTTACTGCAGCTGTTTAGATTTTGGGCTGCAACTCCTTTGCTGTTTGCATCAGAATTTTAGTCTGTGAATCAAATTAAATGCATTGAAAATGTTACTGTCATTCAGGGATTTCGCCACATGTTTTATGGCCAAAAATTCAACAAAAAGAATCAAAAGTTTTGCACAACAATGGAATCGTGATGGAAACACAATGTCCAATTGAATCATCCAGGTACACACTTCAACTTAAAGTAATCCGACCCACAAAAACATACTCTACCTAATTCCAGAGGCATTTCATTCCTGAATCCAATTCTAGGACATAACACAGGACATCTCTGCCAATTTGTAACATAGGAGAAATTTGTTTTACATAGCCAGGGTTGGATAGAAAATTATGTAGTAATGCAAATAAATGCATTTTTAAGGACTTGGCATTCAATGTTTCACCGATATAGCTTTTAAAGAAAAGGCAAAGATGAACCAAATTATTCAAATGTTCTGCATATAATTTATGGAAGGAAAATTTGAATCCATTAGAGCAAGCGCAGAAAAACCTTGAGAATATAGTGTAACAAGAATGAAAAAGCAAGGCTTCAATTGAAATTTCATACCACAACACCCTGCATATGACTATCCAAAGGGCTAACAAGATAAAATCTCAAAAATTCTGATCCAAAATTGGATCTACGAATAGAGAGACCTTGATACTATGATCAGAATGATACTGAATTGCTACTAGCTACAATTCTTGAATATTTGAGTCCAGAGAATCCATTATCAAGGTCAGCAGTGCTCCTATAGCAATCATCTTGCTCTACTAGTGAACAATTCTAACAGAATCCAGGATGATGTAGAATATTTATCTAAGCCATATGTGTCACTGTAATCTACAAGTGCTTTGAGGTCAAAATCTATCCATCCAGGGTTTCGCCTGTATTGATCTAATTAATCTTTTAATTTTTAATCATCACAACTAAGAGGTGTGAGCCATCACATCAATGCAACAAATCTTGTCAAACATGCTTTAATCCTTTTGTAAATGATACATCATCATATTCAATCATTTTGTTGCTGCCTCTCCAATCTTGGCACATCAGGCAATGGCTCCCCTAGCTGGGTGAACATAACTTGTGTTTCTGCCTCTGGCTGCAGTACTGCTCCTTCTATTGGTTGCACATCTGGTATAGCCAGGAGACCTGGTGATGTTGGTGATAGAGCATCAATTGACACCCCCAATAGGCCCAGCCAACCCTCAATCCTTTTGACCCCCACTCTCTTTAGTGTCTAATGTTCCAACCTGCTCTGCTGTAGTGGCCATTGGCAGTACATCACCTCCCGATGAGAGTGTGACTGGTGTAATTGCCTTTGCCGAAGATATAATAGTCACCGATGCTGGGATGCCAGCTGGGAATGGCACGACTGAGAATATGTTTCGCAGAGATGAAGTGGGTGAGAACATGGTCTCATCTACTGGAATAGCTCCCTCTACCTCCACCAGTGATGCTACATTTGTTGCCACTGAAACCTCCTTGAGAGTACCCATGTCACGAATGGGTCTCTATATCTGTTGATGGGTCAGTGACTGTACTCACCACTCACTGCCAGCTGTTCCTCTTGCTATCACTTCCTTTTCTTTAAGAAATGTGTACCTTGCTAAGCTGCCTCCTCACCACCTGCCTGGAGTCCACATTTTCCCAACAAAATCTTCTCAGCCATGTAGGGTCTAGCTGTCCAACAGACTACAATGTTCCCTATGCATCAGAGGTACCTGTGTGTGGACTGCATCAACTACCCAATGGATTGTTGGGTCATGTAGAAAGCTTTATGCTGAAAGCACATAAACTCATGTATTCACTCAGATAACAATCATTCCCAATTGTATACCTTGTCAACATTCAGAGTCAGCATATAATCAACCATCCAAAATGTGGCATCTGATGCACAGGTAGCCCCCATCAATCTGCATTTCATGAGGTCTAGTATGTATTGTCATTCGGCTGTGGTGAAATGTCTTCTTGAATCCTCAGCTCCCTTAAGTCCCTATGTTATCCTTCTCTTCCTGTCAGGGCCTGCCTGCACATACGCTTGATGATGTTTTCCTATGGTGGTGAGAAACCTTGGCAGGTTTTCCTATGGACTTCTTCATTGAGGGTATGCCAAATACCCTTCTAAAATCTGTGGGCCTATAAGAGATAGTGATCTGGTGCCCTCCATAGTTAATGGTGGATTGGCCAACAACACTATTGTACTGTACCACGATTGCACACCGATACTGTTATAATTCCCTCCAGTTGAATAATGGAAAGTGCGCTGCTTTGTCAACCTTGGTATAGCAAAGTGTAACCTTCAGTAGGTGACTATCTGGCACACTTAGCCGCCAACTTTGGCATTACTTCCCATCAATTTTACAAGACCAATGAAAATGTTATGACAATGTTCTCACCCTTCAGCCTTCCTCCTGCTGCAATAAGGGATCGGGAGGGTCTCTTCCACTTGCTATGGCTTGCCATGGATAGAGCTTGTGCTTTTGGTGATGAAAAATAACCCCTCAGAATTGTCTGCAATATATACTATTTTCTGGAAGTGTTGTAATAACTATCATGAGGAAGAGTTTGTATTCTAAGAATAAAACCCCACCCTGAATTGGATTTGCACTGTGCAAGCCATGTGATGGTAGTCTGAAATTGGTCCAAATGCAGTCATACCAATTCAGAGCCTAACTGTACCAAGTGTGCATGATGTTGTATGACTCGTAACAATTGAGTGTCTACTCTTACCAAGGGATGCCGCACTAGATGTTATCATACAAAAGAAGTCTTCTGGTTAGGTATGTGTTGTTGGCCATACAATCGAATTTTCTTTCCGTAACCAAGGTTGTATAGAATAAATTAACATTTGTACGCATTGAAATCAAACCCACCTATGAGAAAATGACCATTGTACGAGATAAATTGATTGTTGTGCAAGATATAACAGAGGTTGTATAATAAGTGATCTAGCAGTTGTCTGCACTGGTGAGGTCATACGATGGATTTTGAACCACCACTTTGCATGTTAGTTAGAGAACATTGTCGTACTGTATGAAGATGAGATCATATAATGTCAAATAGAGTGTCTTACACCATGAGAATGGGACCATATGGAAAGAAATCAGAGTCCTGTGTACTAAAATTGTCATACAATACTGTACAAATGCCATTGCCAAGAATGAGAAAATTGCAAGGTTGTTGGAAATGGTAAAAACCTTTTGAGAGTATTTGCAGTGAACTAAATTGATATCACTGAGTGAAAAATAATAATTGGCCAAGAATGTGAAATATCTTTACACTTTTCAATATTTTATATCTCAACTTCAATTTTTTCATGTTCTTGCTCTTTTTTGGTTCTCTTCACACTTCATAATATTTAATTGGGCCTCTTAATGCTTGCTTTTTTATCTACTTTAATCCTATCTTTTTCAGGTACATTAATCTATTGGTCTCTGCTCTTAAAATGTCCAACTGCAATATTTTAATAAAAATTCTCTTCCTCCACTCTTTGCCAACTTTTCTACTTTTAATTTCAGTTTTCTGGTCCAAAGCACTTCATAAAAGAATATTTGCCCTCTATTTGCTCAATTTTTTATTTTCTCAGTACTTTCAATTTTTCCATCATTTATATGTTTTCACAATTCTACTTTTCTGTCTCCTTAATTCTTTTTCTTTTTCTACTAAATCATGCATTTTTCGTTTTTCTGCACTTTCTAGTTTGGCAGTCTAACCTTTACTCTCAAGACATACCACCACCAATAGGTATACATCAGCCTCTTATAGCAATCATATTTACAATTGTCCACATTCTCAATAAAAAATTTTGACTAACAAAGGAGAGGATCCCATACCTTTCTAACTTCCATCAATATATTGTGCACCATACTATTGGTACCACGTAGCCTCTTGAATATTGACTTTGGGTGGGCCCGCCAGATTTGGTATTTCTTGACAAAATCAATTTAAAGTTAGTAGTGGCAAAGGTTACATGTTCTCACAATGATTCTTGATGACGTCTTCATCATGTCTATCGCACTCACAAATGAACTAATCATCCGCCTTTATGATGGCTTATAAACACAATCAATTGTCTTATCAGCACTCATCAAGATCCATTTCCTCCTCTAGATCGTCTTCAAGTCTTGCTTCCTGTGCAGCCTAGTCCTCTTTCCCTTTCCTCTTGGCTACTTCATCTATATCATATGCCAAGCATCCCTAGCATTCACTTTCATATGGTGCAAGTAATTTCCAAAAGCCCCAAATGCGTTTCCACATTGTTTGTGGTCCAAAGAGAGCATTCGTCAAATGTCTACGTATTCTTGGCATAACGAAGACTTCAATGTTTTTCCCTACAAGAATTTCTTTGATCAGTTTCTTGTCTCCTCCCTTGGCACAATTCTCTTTTGGCACAAACGTTTTCCTTTGTTATAGCTAGGTCTTACTCCAATGTTTGGTCCCTTCCTACTATTTAGTCTCCTTTGGTCGCATAGCCTAACATGTTGATCTCAATTGAAAGTCCTATTCTCTCTTGGTATACTTATAGTTTCAATTTGTGGATAGAATCTACTATCAATGTGTTGTCTGAAGTTGCCAAATGGTACTGCCCCATTCTCGCCAAATTCTCAACTTCATATAGGCTTGATGCCACTAAACTTTGAGCTTCTTCAATTCAATTTTGTTACAACTATTATATTTAAAACTACCTAACTTGACCAAAAGTTCAGTCTTTAGAGATATGAAGTCAGTACTTTTGTCCTTGTTTCATTGTCTTGGTGGCCCATTGAGTCATTAGCCTTTATTTGTCTACTTGTTCAAGGTGAAGAGTCATTCATTCAAGCTCTTCGTGTTGCGAGACAATTCTCAACAAGAAGTCTCAAGCTAGGGACCATGTAATCAGAAATGAGCACTAATTATTGCTTGTAAAACAAGTAGAATAGAGTGTACCTCATCGTAAACTTGTATGTCATACACTAGGCTCATATGTTGGCAATTTTCCTTCTTAGTCTTCTTCAACATCGAGCAACTTGTAAGCAAAGAAGAAGAAGATAATTTTAATGTCTACAAGGCTAAACATGGCCTATGGGACATCCTGCCGAATTAAGCTAAACTTAGTAAATCGATTATTTTCCCATGCAAGTTGATGATGAGCACCTTGAACTTCTCAATGTGCTCCTCACTAAATAAGTTATGCCAAGAGCTAGTTGTTAGGATATTCAAAAATGTGTCCTCCTTGTCCCTGTACACAACACACTCTATGATAAAATGTTGTTCAGTTTCCACATTCCCGATTTTGGCCTTTTCCAATGCTTGGTCTCAAAACAGAGCTTATGAGAGTTAGTTCTAAGTTGAGCAATAAGAACATCAACTCTTCATGAAATATTGGCCCCTATGTAAGCTTTTTGAAGTTGACTGCACATGGGATTAAACTTGTTGATACAATTTTTTTTTCTTCTTTCCTAGCCCGATACCCCAATTTCTCTTGTAGAACTTCTTCATTCCAAAAACCTTTATTTCCTTGTTATATGTCGGGCACATAAGAAATAAATATTCTAGTTACTCATACACTTGATGTTTTGTTGCATCTGGGCCTTCTTCCTTTTACCCAATTCTTATTAAAAACCAACACCTCATTTGTTGACTCTGTGTGGCAATTGGCTCTTGAGTAGTGTGGACTAGACAAATTGTGATGTCATTAGCCGAATGACATGATTGACAAGTGTACTCACTCATTTCTTATTATTTGAATGGCAATGTTCTCCCATGTAAATATCTTCTCAAAGATGAACCTCACCGTACTAATGACTATATTGTCAGACAATGCCCTTGTGTCCGCCTACTTCATAAGATACTTAACGGCTCCCACAATGTGTTTGCATTTATGCACATGGCTGACCTTCAATGGACCAATGAAGTCTAGGCGCCACCTCCTCTAGCTGTGAGAGGAATAGTGTCATGTTGTCCCTCTTGAGAGGTTTGTTGGCTCTCTAGCAGG
The DNA here is from genome assembly GCA_028749045.1 of Cupressus sempervirens. NCBI lineage: Eukaryota > Viridiplantae > Streptophyta > Pinopsida > Cupressales > Cupressaceae > Cupressus > Cupressus sempervirens. Next base: position 834,919,141 of record CM053783.1, read on the forward strand.
TATCACATCCATCTAACAACTCATGGGTACTTGTGTGTATCATCAACCACCATAAACCTACCGAGAAAACCTTACATGTTGAAGCATCTGGTCCCATATGCTCCATTTATTGCTTTGGGATCTCTTCCTGCATAACACATCTTCACAACACATGATCAATACCCATTTTTATACAACAAACTATTTATAAGTTGAAAGGTTTTAGTCCATCAAGCCAATCCTCTTCTTGCTTAGAGGCATTTCCTTCAAGAAAGTAGAGGTGAATAGGTATTCTTTGGTACTCTCTACAATGGTGCAATATAGAATAGGTGAGCATTTGGAAAGTCCTCATTCACACAACCAGGTGGTTCTTTCAACTTTATTCTTGGAATTTGATCACCAATGACATGGCTTTTCCCCAACCTTATGATGATTGTAAATCTGAACTCCTACAACAAGAGTAAACACCTTGTTCTAGTCTGTGTACACCAAGATAAGGTGCACTGCCTAGTTTTTTCTTAAGTTCATTAAATGCCTCTCTTTTCTAGTTCCCTCCCATCTAAATGGTTGTACCTTTGTTATTAGTATATCCAACAACTAAGAAACGAGGGGAAAGTTCTTGATGAACCATCTATAGTAGCCAACATGCCCAAAAAAGGATTTTGCTCCTTTGGCATTTGAACAGTTCAAATCAATCGTGAGCCCTTCTTGGAAACTATGGCCAAGTTACTTGTCTTTAGCCACCATCGATCTGCACTTTCTCAGGCCCTCCTACAAATCTCACATTCGTCGAGTGCTCTCAGGTGAATGTCTTGCCCAGTTTATTTTCACAAGTCATCCAAGAAAGCTTAAAAATCCACATCAACATCTTGTAAAAAATGTGTAGAATGATTCACAAGAATGTTCTTGAAGCTTTACATAAGTCAAATGACATTCAACTGCACGTGTAAACTCCATCCTCCACTACAAAGGTAGCCTTTAGTTTGTCATCTTTGGCAATACTTATTTGGTTGTACCCAAAGAAACTCTCCATAAATGAAGACATCCCATAAACGTCTTCTAGAATGGTATCAGTAAATTGGATGAGGAATGGATCTCTAATAGTCACTACATTCAAGCACTTAAAATCCATTCGTTTTGATTTGATTTGATTCCTTCTTTGAGGGAAATTATAATGGGCAAGATCCATTTGTTTCTACTCTAAAAATTATGCTTGCATCTAACATTTCTCAATATCCTAGAGTTCCTTGGCAGCATAGATTTCATTCATCTTGCAAGGTATTTTTCATGCCTATTGTACACCAAGTACAAGGGCAGTTTTGTGTGCATTGAGCTCCAACGATATACCCTTTAGGTCCTTGCCTATTCAAGCGAATGTGTCTTTATGTTCCACAAACATCCTGAATGCAATTGCCTTCAATACGGAATCCAAGTCGTCACCAATTCCTCGTCCAGATTTATCTTCTTCACCTCATTCTCATGTTTTATTATCTTGTCCCTTTCAAAGTGATAAGATGATGTATAATCTACCCATGCTACTCCCTCCTTGTATTCTCCCTATTACGTTCAACATCTTGGTTACCTTCTTCAATTTACTGAACTTGTAGCATATTGCATTCGTGGTAGAAGACTCGATAGTCTTCCAGTTGCTAGTGTAGTAGCTCATTCAGAAAATTCATCTCATCTTCAGGAACAATTCTCTAGATCAAGCACGCCTTCGTCTTTTGGTTCCATGCATTTTCTCTCTTCAACCATTCTCAACTCTTCATCTTTGAACAGGAATTTAGATGATGCCAACTCCTACTCATAGCTTAATTTCTTAGGTCAAATACATACTTCCATTACTCTCAATCAAGAGAGTGTTTTGCTTCTAATTGTGGTCCACTTTGGCAACAATCAGCCATTCCCTCTCAATTAGTGCATCATACAACTTTTGTGACCAGATGATTGCAAAGTCCAAAAACAGATTGTGTCCTAACCGTTGCATTTTGTGCCATCATTGGTCCCAACGGTACGATGTTGTGTTGGTTGGCAACTACCAAGTGGAAGCTTGGCGGGTAGAGAATTAATCTTATGAGGCATTTCCAGGATTCCCCTAGTAGCAAATTAAATCCCAATCCTCTATCACAGATGATGTTTGTCAAGTTCTTCCCCCTTATTTCCATCAATGACAACCAACTTTCTCCTAAAGCTCAACATTAATATGGGATCGAGAATTTGGTCGCATTGAGTTGGTGGTTTCACTATCATTTCTTGTGGCTAGCATTGAATATGACCAACTTTGTTGTCATCGACTATATTGCTGATTGCTACTTTAAATCATGAGATGGTTTTCTAAAGGTTTGTTACCTTTATAGGTATTTATTGTTTGGGGCACCCATTGTACTATATTCTTTTTATATGCCAATCATAGTACTCTTATGGTGACTTCATGGTGTTTTTTCACCCAATCAACATCTCCTATTTGTCTTCGGCTTTAGCTTCTCAAAGTCTCTCATTCATACAGGGTACACTGCCATCTTTGTCTATAACCTAGTGACTTCCTCATCCAAATCCTCCATGAGCAACATATTCGCCTCTTTCTATTTTGGATAGTCAATGTCTTCATGATTCGACATTCCACATTTTGACTGCTTTAGCATTCTTGGACAAGCGACCCAATTTGTTGCACTTCTAATACTGAATCCTTAGCTTCCTTTGACATTGGACTATATTCTACTTATTAGACCATTGTTGTTACCTAATACTGAATCCTTAGCTTCCTTTGACATTGGACTATATTCTACTTATTAGACCATTGTTGTTATTGTTGTTATGCTGATAATTGTTTGCTTTCCTGATGCAGTACCAACCAGGGGATGCATTAGAGTTGATAGGTCCTTTTGGAGGTGTGGTCACCGGGGTTTATTGTTCCCCCTTGAGAAAAGAGCAACATACCTAAAGCCAATAATTAAGTCTAATGAAGCCTCCAAGTAATATCAAATACAATAATTAACCTAAAGCCAAACCAAAATACTTTATATGCACAGAGCATGCTTGGTTAAATATGTCCCATGCTAACAGATGTCCCTTCACACCAGTTAACTGCTGAAACTTAGCAATTAAAAGGAATATTTCTTTGTTGATTAAATTAGATTACCTACTCATGAATTTTTTTGAATTAGCTTCATAATATATGTTTGGAATCAATTCATCAGATGCATACCCAGGCTTCAGAACCCTGTAGGCTTCCTTGAGATAATCTGGGAAGTCAGTTCCCATCAGTGAGAGACAGAAGACAGCAACATCAACTGCTGACTCAGTCAAAGGTGTCTGCAGAAGATTTGATATATTAGTACTGATGACAAAAACAGACAACAAATATCACTGCTCGGTCATTCCAAAGATTATCTGAATCTCCCTATGGCACAGATATGAGGATAAATACATTTAGGCTGCTTTCAGTAATGCCAACATTTCAATTATCTAGACTTGAGCAATGAGTCTCCTATATAGGTTTAGATATAAAGAACACGAATGAACAGAAATGAAGAACTTACGTCATTCACAAGACCAGAAACAAAGCATGTAGAGGACCTTTTAAATTATTTAATATGTTTCAAATATCACAAACTAGAGAGGTTTTTCATAGTCCTTACATGTGCCATATCGCAAGCAATCACTGATGGGTCACTGGAAACAAGGTCAATAGAGAAAACCTTGTTCTTGACACATTTCGCTAACCTCGCATCGCCTGTGATGTTCAGTGTCAATTACTTCAAGGTCCTGGCTAAAAAAAATATAATCTGGATACGTCTAATATTCAAGAATGGGAAATTGAAATGACAGATTCTTGAATTAATGTTACCTAAACTCATCAAAAGGCCTTGACTGAGTATATGATAAAACTGTCAAGAAAAGTTCTTACCACAACCAAAATCAGCCACAACTAAGGAGAGGCTGTGCTCCTTGAGCCATTTGGTGATAACATCTACTGGTTGTTGAGGCCAATGAGACATCTGCTCCTGGTACCCTGCATGATACTAAATAGAGGAGAGATGCATGCTCAGATTTTTGTACAGCAGCATTTTGAAAGAGATGATTTTATTTACATACTAAACATTCATAAATAGGTCAAGAACTCGAAAATATACTCACATATCTTAGCACCTGGGTCTTATATGCAAGAAAATTCACATTTCATTAATATATTTCATGTTGCATGATGTTGTCCGGGCTAAAAACCAGCTAAATGCTTGCTGATAAATGTAGAGTGCATATAAAATTTACTAATATTAGAAATAAAAAGGGAAATAATGTAGGGTTAAAAGTGCTTAAATATGCTTATTTTAATCTGCAGATATAACGAGTTAGGTCATGATCAAGAAAGATTCCTCCGTAAGACTTCAAAATCCACATGTAGCTGCAAGATTTTGCATTTAGTTCAGCAAGTCATATGCCTCCAGATTATGCATGTCTATGCAAGCTTGTGGTTTTGAAAAGAGTACAAGGGAGATTATGCAACCACGTAGCTGCAGTGTTGCCCAAACTGAAGAGGTTGTGGCTATTATAAGTCAAGTTGAATCCTCCCAGACTTGTTGAAAATCAGTTCCTTAAAACAGAAGTAAACCCTACAAATCTTGACATTTTAGGGCATATGAATGTATGTGCAGGTTTATAACATGAAGCTTCCAAATAGGCCGTCCACTAAACACAGATATGTTAATAAAAGTTATCTCATGGCTAATGCAGTAACAGACTACAGTGACATAAATTGTATACCACACAAATGCATTACTGCATATTTACATCTTGGTGTCCATCCTAACCCGTATGATGTATTGTATTGTCTTGACACATTGTCCATAGCACAAGCTATTCCTTGTCATCCGTGTCCCCTAACCCAGGGCATTTAAATCTTTCTATTTATTGTTCCTATGTTTATTTTGTTTGATATGTCCCTCTTCCATGTCCTTAACCCCTCTTCAAATTTCTTTTAATTTATCGCCCTTTGTTTAAAAGTACTAAGACATTGAGCATGATTCTCATCCACAAACAACACCGACAATTGAACACACAACGGGGTAGCGTACTTTTTATCCTAGTCCCATTGGAAAGCTTTTTTAATAAAAAAATCTTTGCCTCATTTTATATAGGGAAAGCGAATTTCTGAACTGTTGATATGATTTTGATTATCTCTGCTCATAGAAAACACCCTAACACCGCTTCAAAAATTCCAAGCATGAAATAGCTCTGTGCTCAACCTCTCAAATATTTTCTATTAGGTCCCTAGGCAAAGCTGCAATAAGATCTTGATCACTAAGTAGCTAACTTCACAGATTTCCATGGGTGAGCAATTTCCATTTGTAGTTTTTGTTTAGAATTCACATGTACCTCTTGATATCTCATATTTCAAAACCTTTCTCTCGGCCCACTTGATTTGTACTGTTTTCATTACCCATTGACATCATCATAAAATAATGATATGCTTCATGGTTGATCTCATTCCATGTTATAGTTTAGTGGCCTGTTTATTATAATTTATGATTAAAGAACAAATGGTTGGTTGTTTATTTTGGCACTTAAGCTGCAGGTCAAAAGGTAAGATCTCTTGGGGCATTCTTACAAGTTATAACCAACCATCCCTAACAATTTAAAGATCACATTTCTCAGAATGCCAAGTTAAACCATTCCATTATTCCAAGTTGTGATGTTTATTTCAATTATCTGTATCAAAACCTGGTGAATTTATATGAAATTACATATGCTCTGCTGCTCCCTCAGTGGTGTATATTTCTAAGCATGGAAACTGTGTCAAATGTCTTCTTGACAAGTTTCACAGCCCTACCTGCTTCCTGGACAAGGCTGCCCCCTCTGGAAAATGCTGTCACTGTGGCTTTCAAAGCAGGAATATGCTGTCCTACTGGTTGTTGAATCTTCATTGGCCTTAACCTTTTTGATCCCGAGGCTTCAAAATTTTACGAGCAACATCTGAAGGTGTTTCTAAGAATATTACTATCAAGCAACTCCATTCCACAGGTGCATCTACACCCACTTTTACAATGATGTTTATTTTGCATACCTAATCAATTTCCTAATTTGTCGATTCATGAATTCTAATTGACAAATGTGAGCATTACTTGTCCAATCTCCTATCAATTGTCAATCCCAGCTCTAGAAATTGTGAGTTAATGTTAGGTTAGTTGGAAATAGTCTAGATAAGATAAGATAAATTTATTAATGTCCAACAAGAGACCACGAGGGTCCAAGGGACTAAAAACCATACAACAAGGTAGAAGCCAACACTGGAGCACCAAATGGTGTTTGTGGAAAGAACAAAACAAGGTGAGACTACAAGCCCCTCACAGGGGAAAAGCAATCGAGAATGAAAGGATATGGTCTAGAGCAAGGGTGAGCCCCAAACCGTGTCAATAAACTGCTGGAGATAGGGTGATGTTGTCGAGTGTATCATCTGCAAGGTCTCACAAACCTGATGTGACCCAGAGAACGGTCGAGTGTTTGCTTCATCCTCAGGGCAAGAGATGCAAGAGCAACCTGAAGGCTTTGTGATACATAATGCAGATTCAAATGTATGCAAATTGATGAAATCCCTATACAGACTTAAATAGGTCCCCAAAGCCTAGTATGAAAGGATCGATAGCTATCTTATGAGACTAGGATTTTCCAAGAATGATGCAGATTTAAATCTCTATTTTAAGGTAATTAAAGGTGATATGTTATTACTAATTTTATTTGTTTACGATCTGCTAATCACATGAGAAGATCACGTTATTACTCAATTAAGGACCTGGCCTCAGAATTTGATACGAAAGACTTGGGTATTTTACATAACTTCCTTGGGTTAGAAGTCTGGCAGAACCAGATGGTATCATTTTAAATCAAGGAAAGTATACTATTGATATTCTGAAGAGATTTGGGATGTTGGACCATAGACCAATGTCTACACCTGCGGAAACCAACTTACATAAATTGAAGGAAGCAGCAACAGAGTCAATTTGGAGATCTTACTTTGTAGACAAATAATTGAATCATTGTTGTACGTGGTTAACACTAGACCAGATATTTGTTATGCAGTAAATGCTCTAAGCCAGTTTATGTGCGAACCACAGGAAACAAACCTTGTTGCTGCGAAGCATATATTGAGATATCTTCAAGGTACTATTGGATATGGTCTTAAATACAAAAATGTTGATCTATATCCATATGGATACTCTGGTTCAAATTGAGCTGGAAGTGTAACCGATCAGAAAAGCACATCAGGATATTGCTTCAATTTAGGATCAGTTATGATCTCTTGGATCAGTAGGAAACAGTCTTCAATGGCACAAAGCTCAATAGAAGCCGAATATATTTAAGCCTCTATGGGAACAAGAGTAGTATGGCTCTATAAATTGCTTGTGGGATTATTTGGTGAGCCCCTAAATTCTATTATTATCCACTATGACAATCAAAGTTGTATTAATCTTTCAATGACTCCAATGTTCCATGATAGATCAACAGATATAGAGATTCCTTGCCGCTATGTGAGAGACATGGTAGAAAGGAAAGTGATCCAGTTGGAGTATGTTAGTACAAGCGATCAAACAACAGACATTCTCACCAAGCCTCTCTCCAGAGTGAAAGTTGAACACTTCAGGAAGAAACTTGATATGTTTGAAATGTAAGTTATTATTAAGATTGACTCTAAAATTTATAGGATGTTAAATGTGTAAACTCTTTTATCAGATGTATGACTCCATGACTTTATGGGCTCCCCTATGTACAATATTGAAAGGTGGCAATCTTTCTGATAATGAACACTTCTATTTGACATTGTAAGGTGACAACTTTACAATGATTAGTCTCACTATCATGATGGATATCATGTGACATGTGACTTGATATCTGTGGACATGTCATGATAGTTAGTATCTCTTAGACATTTTGATAGATATCATAAGACTCGATACCAATTGAAGATCATTATGATCCTTATGAGATAATCATGGTGGATAAGTGGTGGATAAGTGTTTATGTGGATATATCATGATTTGTTATGGTAGACATCATGAGACTTGATGTCAATGCACATACCATAACTTGGATATTTTATGAAGAATGTCATGTGACTTGATATTCCTAAGCATATCATATTCATTGATATCATGAGTGAGGTGATATTTTATTCTTCAATAGATGAGCCTATTGTTGTGATATATACATGATCAAGATTTTATCTTTCCTAGCTAAGAGGGAGTGTTGAATACATAGTAGCTTCGCTCAGATATAGCAATGATGATTGATTTGATAATGTATATACACATGTGTGTATGTATATCAGCACTTTGTATATTATGACATGCATACACAAATACATATTTCATTGTATTCAGTCACATCATTATTTCATATATGTTTTGGAAACCAATTGTCATTCTTGTATCTGATTGAAACACTGTATATTATCAATCTGCGTTTAGAGATTATTAATTGCAGATTAATGGTATTTGATGTTCCATATCAAATCTCGATCGAGCATATGATCAGTGATAATATTCAGATTGGACATATAAATTGTTTGTGCAAGATCACTTCTGATCTTAATTGATAAATCATTTGCATTTGCTATGGTGTGAATCCCAATTAGAGATCGGACATGTAACCAAAATGAAAAGGCACTTTCATGGGACATCCCATGAACGGGCATGTCTCCATTCATTAGATATGTCTCCTCAAACCTTATCCAATGCAGATCCGATCCCAAAGAAAGACATCAAAGTCAACAAATGTTCTGCCTCTTGGAGATCGAATGCCTCTAGATCAGTTTCAAACTTATGAATTAATATTCAGTATTTTTCAATATTGATTTAGCATCACCTTCATATTTGTCAAGATCAAGAATTATAAATATTCTAATTACAATCTGCAGATAAAGTACAATGATTAGTAAGAATCATATTCTGGAAATTAGTAAAGGACATAGATACATCAAATCCAAAAGAAATCTAATCATCATTAACCAGTACAACTCTTCATAATTCCTTCCTTAGTTACCGGTTTGAGGTCAATTTGAAATAAGGGTTCAAATAACCAGCTTGCCGGTACAGCAAAATTTTGGAAAGGGTTTTGGGTTCATTCGTACAAAAACATGTAAAAATTATATATATATATATATATATATGAAGCATAGAAGCATAGAGTATCATAAAATCATAAGATTTAATCATTTAAACAACAAAAACATCATAGGCATAAACTTTAAACATGTAAGTTGTAATCATAGCATCATGAATCAAGATCATACCATCATACATTTCAATTTTCAAGTTCAATGTCAAAGATTCAAAACATTAAAATTAAATCATGATCCATGAATCATAACACCACAAATGATGTTAGAAGCCAAATAACCAATTTACATTCATTTTTTAGGGCTGTGGAACTCAAAACAATATCAAATATGTTATAATTAATGACTTAAAAGCCGACCATTGCCGGAAATTTTCCTAGGATCGATGCAAATTTGATCTGGGCACATCAAATTCGCCCGAGTTCAAATTTCCAGCCTGTAGGTTCAAACTACCCCCTTCCAAATGGAACCTTGCTCGAATTTGGGCCGAACTGGACCAGTAATAGACTATCTGAACACTAGCAATAGTTTGATGGAACTTCAAGATACATATAAAGGATTTGATAGACTATTTGACTTTGAACTAATAGTCATTCCTGCCAAATCTGACATGCGTCCTCTAGAAGTGCTCCCACCGATGGATTACTAGACCCTCCCCACCCAGTGTGGAGGAAATTGTGAATCCATTTGCAAATACTAATATGGAGAATGAAGGAATGACCATAGATGTGATCCCCCTAAAGGAAGAAGAAGAGTTTGTCTTCACAACTCAGAAAAAGAAGAGAAGAGAAAAGAAGGAGAGTCTCTCAAATAGAGGTGAGGTTAAATAGGAAGATTGTGATAATTAGGAGAAAACTACTCAGAAAAAGAGTTAGGCCCCCGAGATTCACTAATACACCCAAGGAAAACAAAAAGCAGAAAAACCAACTGCCTAGTAGTTTTAAAATTTTCAAATCCCCATAAGAGAATAATAATAACCATCTATCATGATGGAGTTGCAACTAGCATCTTGGAATATCAGGGGACTTGAATCCCCAGATAAGAAATATATTATTAAAAGGTTTCTGATGGCAAATAGAGGAATTGACATCCTAATGCTGCAAGAAATAAAGGTTGTGGGGTTTGAGTTAGACATTTCCCTCAAATGCATTTGGAGAGATGCAAAAGCATTCTCAACATCTGATGATAAAGGAAAGGGAGGGGCAGCCATCCTAGTAGGCGCAAATTGGAAAAGCAACATTCTGGATTTGGGAACCTCACCCTGCAATAGGGCAGTATGGATTAAACTTCAAGACAATGATAAGGAATTTGGCATCTGCAATGTTTATCCTCCAAATGAATATAAAGATAGGATTGAGCTATGGAACTAGGTTAGTGAATTACCCAACCTACCTTGAATCATAAGTGGATATTTCAACATGGTGGTGGCAGCATGTGATAAAATGGGAGGGAATAAATTTGAATGGAAAGGGAGTGAAAACTTCTACTAGCACAGAATGGTCAATAAGCTTAGGATTTGTGACCCTCTATAGGGATCCAAAGATAACCATAAAGGAATCGGGTTAACCTTGTCCAACTTTCCGAGAGGTGGAAAAAGGATTTTTTGTAGACTCGATAGATTCTATGCTAATAAGGATTTCTTTAGATTTGAATTGGGACCCCATGATGCCCCAATCACAATGGTCCCCTATTCTATGTCAGACCATCACCCGATTCTAGCATGTATCTCCTCTGTAGGGAAGATTGAGAAAAACCAGGGCAAACGGGATAGCTTCTGCCTCAACATCTCCCTATTGGAAGATGAAGATGTGGGAGCCGTAGTAAAAATCATTAGATGGTTTAATAATATGCAGAGGTTGGAAGATTTGCAATAGACTCATGGAACCAAAAAGTAAAATCTTGGAGAGCCTTGTTCCAAACAGTTGGCAAGAAGAGAGCCATGGATGGGAGAAAAGAAGAATTAAACTTGCAAAATGAACTCCTGAAATCAGAAAAAGATATCAAATTGAACCCAGAGTGTGGTATCCTACAAGAAAGGGTGGTTATTGCTAGGGATGCCTTGAGGAGATTATGGAACCATAAAATACAAGGAGTCGGGACTAGAGCAAGACTCAATTGGTTTAGTATGGGAGACAGAGGCTCGAAATATTCCTTCAATATGCTCAAAGCAAAAGAATTAGAGTAAGGATTGACTGCATTAAGGAAGGAACAGCAGACTTACATAAGCAAGAGGATATACTCCAAGCTTTTGCAAGCTTCTATAAAAACCCTCTTTACATCAGAAGATATAGGTAACAATATGGAAAATGCCAGAATGAAAGTTGTTGGAATCATCCTTAAGAAACTTAACCTATCAGACATCCTAGAGTTGGATAAGGCTTTACCACAAACATAAATCTTGAGAGTTGTACAAAGTATCAACAATGACAAGGCCCTCGACCTGATGGATTGCCCGTAGAGTTCTATAAGCAGAACAAGGAGTGGATAGGAAAGGAGCTACTGAGTGTATAATGAAGCATTCTTAAGAGGGTCACTGGGAGAGAATATTAGTGTTGGAGTTATTAAATTAATCCCCAAAGGAGATAGGAGGCAAATAAAAAACTAGAGACCCATAACCCTCTTAAATGTATCTTATAAAATACTAGCTAAAATTCTAGCATCCAGACTGCAACATATACTGCAAAAAATTATCGACAAGACCCAAAAAGGGTTTGTCAAGGGTAGATATATTCTAGAGAACCTAATCACTTGTTGGGAAGCTTTAGACTGGGAAAAGGAATCTAACCAAAGAGCCAGAATGCTACTGTTAGACTATGAAAAAGCCTATGACAGAATTGAGTGGGCATTCATTAAGATGATAATAAGGCAACTGGGATTCCCGAAATTCTATTGTAACATGGATCAAACTCTATTTAAAGATGAAAATGCCACTATTAAAATTAATGGAAGAAAATCAAAACCCTTCACACTATCCAGATCCATTAGGCAAGGCTGCCCACTAGCACATGCCCTCTTTGTAATTGTTGCAGATGCTTTGGGATACATCCTTAGAGATAACAATCTCTCACCATGTGTAAAAGGTATTACTCTGCCTAATGGAGAGGAAGTCTCTAATATCCAATTTGCAGATGACACAATTATAGACATAATAATGGAGGAAAGGAATATCAAAACCCAATGGTGAAATTGGATCTATTTTTGTACAGCCTCTGGCAGTAAAATATCACTCCCAAAATCCATTATGCTAGGTTGGCAAGATCCCCCAACCTGGTACAATCAATATGGCTTTGTATAGGGAGGGCAAAATCATATTGTAAAATATTTAGGGATCCCCTTCTCAGTATGCCCAAACCAGGGAGAAATGTGGAGATGGGTGCAAGACAAAGATAAAAAGTTCAACAAATGAAATGTTGATTCCTCTCCTTTGAAGGGAGAGTTCAAGTTTTTGAAAAGATTCTTTCTCATATACTATATATTCTGCATCATCTTGAATGTTCAACCAAAGCCAGATTAACTACTTTCAGATACTAATAAGAGGCTTCCTATGGTCGGATGGGAGGAGCAATAAGAAAGCGCATGCAGTTAGATGGCAATGGTGCACCATGAGCAAAACAATGGGGGGCTTGGGTCTTAAAAGATCTCATATTACAAAGGATCTCTTTAGCAGTAAACTGGATTGACAAGGCCACTGAAAACAACGAACCCTGGAAAGTGTCAGTTAGGAACAATATATCTAGGAGGTGTCCCTCCAAAGCCTCCTGCTGGAAGAAACTAAACATGCATGACCTCTTGTCAGGAAACTTTTCAATGAAAGTTAACAGATCTAATGTCTTTAGATCAATATGGAAATGTTGGGAAATGGTGAGTATGCATATTAGTGCTAGTGGAGCAATCAGCATAGACAACAAATATGTGGAGAAAAATCCATATGGTGGAACCTGAAAGATGGGGAAAAACCCTAGCTTTAGTGCAAGGTTGCTCAACTAAGAATTGGGATAGCTTGGGTATAAGTTCATTTAAAGACATTCTTGAGGAATGAAAGCTTATAAGATGTGAGATCTTATGCTCTAAATATGACATGCATATCACTCAAAGGAGAACTTATGTTATGATTGAGAATGCAAGTAAACCCCTGCTTCTACCTAGGCCTATTTCTATGATAGATGATAGATGCTCGGCCCTATCTTGGAAAGATGGAACCCCTCTTCACTGCACTAAAGCCAAGCTTATCTACCATTTTCTATCTGCCAGCCCAATCATCTTTGAACATCTTAATTTGTCCTAGAGTTGTTCACTAAATCCTAAAAAAGTGGGGGACTATTCTCTTGGACCTTTGGCATAGACCAGTTGAACCTAAGAAACTTTGTTTCTTCTAGCATTTTCTCTTGCACAAGTTACCTATCACTAAACCAGATAAGGATTTTAATTTTTGCTCTTGCTGCAGAAAACCTGAAAACCTCTACCACATCTTTTTTTATTGCCTTTTTGCTAAATAATTCTGAGCCTTATTTGGTTTTATCATTGATTGGAACATTAATATTTAAAATGTCATATCATGAAAGATTTTGAGCACCAGAAACAGTTGTAACCTTTTATGGCATGCACTTTCAGTTGAAATTCTATGGCTTACTAACTAATAAACTAAAGAGTAACTAAGATGACCATTAAAGAAACATTATATTCTAATACCCTCCCTTAACGGTCATTGTCCAACTGATGTCTTTTGGTCACAAATTCTTCAAAACTTGTTGTTTTTGCTGAGACCTTCCCCAGATCTGCAAAATGTAAATGACCAAGAAGCCAAAATTCATCCATAAAAGAACAAAGAAGGGTGTCCCCTTCTTCAAGATTTGCAAAACGAGACATAAGGCTACCACTAGCTCTGCCACCGAGATGCGTCTTCCACTAACCCTCCCAGAATCAGCAAAACATCTCACTAGAAATCATCACAAAATATCCAACCTTATGTTGGATAACAAAGTTGCTCCTCCCTAGACATAGAGACAAACATCGAGAATGGCTAGCACGATTTTGAAGAAAAGTCAACAAACCCTCCAAACTTTGCAGGTGAGCATGAAGCTCAAAAACAAACTGCAAAAAGGCAGGATTCTTGAGGAGAAAATTTGACAAAATCCAACACAATTTATTAGGTGAGAAATTGATCAAAACCCAAACAATACAAAGCTTCATTTTTTAGAAAAATGGTAAATCCCACCAAATAATTTTTGAGGAAATAATTATAAACTCACAAAAGAATCCCACACAACTTTGCGAATAACAAAATCACAGAAAAAAATTTAAGGGAAAAGATTATGAAAACCCATTAGACATTTTTAAAGGCAACAAAACACAAGACTTCGCATGGTAAACCAGCACATGCAAGTACATGCAACCCTAAAAAATCAGAGACTTTTGCTGTAGGCATGAAATCGCAAGATCAAAATCCTTAATCAAACTTGCGATTTCCAGAAAAAACCCTCGAAACCACAAAAGTTTCATAAAATACCTCTAATGGTTTTTATTTCTAAAAAATGAAAAGCAAATTTCTGCAAAAGATTCCAAATCAAAAGAGGCTCGAATTTTCCTTACAAAAATCCGCCAAATCTTATGAAATCCCATCAACCCGCTCTAATACCATGTTGTGGTAAATCAATGTTGTTGTATTAAACAACGGAGATGAAAGCTCCTTATATAGATTTACAAAGACAATGTTTTTAAAAGAAAAAATAGTGAACTAAAGACGGAAATAGAAACTACCTAAGAAACTAAAGACTAACTAAGATGACTATTAAAGAAACATTATAATATTCTAATAGACTTTTCTAGAAAAATATAAATGATAACATATTCTCTGGTGTTTCTAGAAATCTTACTGGGTCTCTCAGGAGAAAAAGGTTAAAGAGTGCTACAAAATGTTGCTGCTACCATGCTGAAAAAGTAAGTCAAGTTCAGGTACATGACAGATGTGAAGCATTTAAAACCATCCACCTTTGAGAAAGCAGTGGAGGAGACCAGAAGAACTATTCAGGAAAACAGAGGACCTCCAGTAGCTGCAACTCCAGTAACAATACTACCACCGGTGATGGTTACAGTGGTTCACCCAGGCCCCCAAGGATGGGCCACAATGGCATCTAGAGCTGCAGTGTTAGATTAGACAGTGCTGTTTATTTGATGTCATATGGAAAATGGTCACAATGTAATATCCCCTCCTACTAATGAAATCTTATATATATATATATATATATATAATAACTTGTTGATCATAGAGAGCATAAAATGAAATAATTAAATAATAATAAATAAATAAATAATTGTCAAGGCAAACTACAGTTTGCAAAATTGATATAATTCAACCAATGTTTATATTAGACAAAAATAATATTTACTCGTACCAATCAAATAACATTTAATAATAATCAATATGATTAAAATATAATCTATTCATTTATTTATTTTTAATATCTATTTTAGAAATGTAATCAATATGAATATAATAAATCAGTAATAATAAAATATAGTGATGAACAATTAAATATATAAGAATACTGGTCGCTTGACCAAAGGTCGTGATGTTGGTTAGCGAACATTGAATGTTCCTTGATTTGCACTCGTGTAAGAGAAAGGCTTGAACGAAAATTAAAGGAAAACCTTGGAATGGAAAGCAGACCAAACTCATCACAATAGAGTTAAACCGCAGGAAGCATTCAGCACAGTTGGCGTGGACAGTCATCTTCAAACAATAGAACAGAGAACAACCAAACACTCCCATATAAACATATATATTAAAGAATAGTAGACTGGTGTGGATGATCGATAAGGAAAAAGGATGAGATCGAACATGGGAAAAAAGATAGAATCAAACTACAGACAAACACTTATAATAATCACAGCATTGAACACAGTACAAACAGCGATAGCTGTCATTGTAAAATGGTACAGAACAGAAGCAGACAAATCAAGAAGCGCCATTAGATATCAAACAATATAAAAGGGTGTGTTCGATATATGGAGTTCAGATCGAACAAGATAAGGGTGTCAGTAGAAGAAACTAATAACGGAAAAAGGGAAGAAGACAGGGAAGCATAGGAGAATATTATTAACAACCAAGACAAACAGTGATCATCAACGCAAGAAGATCATAGGATGATTTGTGCTGCCCAGACAGTCAGAGGTTGGTAACAATTCAGATAAGAAAAAAATAAAAACACAGAACCGTCAAATCTCGGATCAGAGTAATAACAAGGAAACTGAAGAAGATAGAAACGATGTCATTAAAGGGCAATCAACAGTCATCCAACCGTACCAGTAAGGAGTCCAACACTTACTCAGTAAGCCAACCACATAAGAATAAGATTGTTCAGCAGTCTATTTGGAATACTAGTGTAGAAGGGAGTAAAGTGACAACTGTTGGAGAGAATAACAAACAATGACAAAGAGTGATAGCCCATAAAATTGAACAAACAAATCTGCACAATACAAGACAACAATATAAATAATTGAAGAGATATTAACAGTGGGATATTGTAGAGAATAATAATAACAAAATATACATATTATGAGAAGTATGTGGTCATGGACTACAGAGGTAAGGTTTATCTATTTCAGATTATCAAACTCTTTGATTAAATTAATAGAGATGAGAACTATAGTTCTTATTGAGGCCCGTAAAGATGGGTAAGGGATATTCATTTTTTAATATCAAGTGCTCTAAAAAGATAACTTAGAGACTAGAAGACATTCCGTATGAATGTCAAGATTTCAAATCAGAATCTAGAGAGGGATTTAGTGAGAATCCCTAGAGAGAATATATAATATAATAGTTAAACATATGCAAATGTTAAAGAGAATTGATTAGAGGTGGGATCTCTACCAAGTAGCCTTGCAAAGAGTGTTATCAGAGATCCCAAAGAGGCCTTAGGAAGGGCACTCTTCATATGACAATTCCCTAATTGAGAAGTAATTCTCATTAGAGGGTTAGGTGATTCGAGAAGAGTCTCACTCGAGGGATTATGAGGGGTTAGTAAGGGATAGTATCTAGTTGATATTTAATTAATTCATCATTTCTAACATGTTCTAGAATTTTAATACATATATTTTTATCATGCACTAACACTTTGTTGCAGGACCCGGCATTTAATCCTTAAGTTAGAAGTGGGGACATTACACACAAACAATTTGCCAATTTTGTAGGCTTTAGAAAGAGAGCTATGTATAAACTTGTGAGTCATAGTTGTTATTAACATCCAAGATGTGATGCATATACTGTAAAAGGTTGCAGAACTGTAATTTTTTATTCCTGATACTAAGTAGAAATAGATTGCAAAGGAAATTCATTGGAATGATTGATGTTTATTTATTTTAATTCTATAAATGAGAGGTTATTGATATGATGTGGAAATCTAATCTTTCCATGTCAGTGGATGCAGGAGGAGAACCCATTCGGCAAGCGAGGGAAAAGTATTATCGGCATAGGGGCATGTGAACATCCAATAAAAGCTAGGAATGCCATCGGAGCTAGAACCTCAACCATCACCAGTTACCTAAGTTGGGAGTACAGTATTTTATATGTCTTGTTGGTTACCTTCTACCCTGGAATATAGAATTTGACGTAGCAAGTATTTTTATGTGTTGGAACTTTTCATAGATCTTAATAAACAACCTGTTGTGAGGTTTTCACACCATCGCCCCAAAACTTTGGGGACACCCACTTTTTTGGGCAAGCCGTGGTAATTTTCGCAGATTTTTTGGAATTTTTCGGTTGCCTTTGCAAAATTTGGAGTGGTCCAGAGGTTTTCTGAATTGACGATTTTTTCACACCTTGGACGCCTTCGGGCTAGGAAAGGATTTAGTTTATTTTCACCTGGTGCTAAACTTGATTTTTCGGAACATGTAATTTTGTCCTTAGGCCAAACAGAATTCAACAACATTTTTTCGATGGTTAAAATAATATCTGGAAGGACAAATTTGCAAATTTTGGACTTAGATTTTTGAAAATTTGATATAATTGTATAAGCTTGAGAATTTTCAAAATGAATTTGTGGACTTAGTTGTTTTGGAAATTAAAAAAAAACTTTAATAGTGAGAAGAAATTTTGGTAGTGAAATTGAATTTAGAGTTTGAATTGCGATTGCCAAGAAAATGATTTATTTTGTTAAAAAATTGAAATTGGATTAAAATTGCAAAATCTTATTAATTTGGTTGAAATTTTGCCTAGAGGATTTTAGAAATTGGTAATTTGGAATTAAAATTTTGATTTTGGCTTGTTAGATTCGATTTTAATGATATTTTAAATACCAAAACATAGTTGAATGAAAATTTTGACATCTCCTAGCTTACCTTGTTTCTATTTTGCAATTCTGGATCAAACTGGCAATTAAATGGGCCAATTTCACTATGGGGCTTAGTTATTTTCCTGTTTTATTTAAAATTGGGTCATCTTTGGAGGTTTAACTTAATTTTTTGTTTCCTTCCATGCAGGTCAGCCCACTTTGGAGATCAACTGGAGGATATAAGAAGGGGCTTCCCCCCTCTTATTTCCTCATTCATTCTTTCCACCTCTTGCAAGATTGAGCAATTTTCTTCTAAGGGAGTGAATTTCTGCCCTAAGGCGATTTCTGGGGTCTGATTTTGCATTTTAGTAGCGATTTCTTCCATCAAGTTGGGCGATTTCTGCCCTAAGGCGATTTTGGGGAGGGAAAGCCTGATTTTTGCAAGATTGGCAGCAATCTGGAAGTCTGATTTTTTCGTTCTTGGCAGCGATTTCTTCTTCTAGCGATGGTGATTTTATTTGGTGAAGAGGCAAAGCGATTTAAGGTCTGATTTTTGGCAATTGTGGGCAAATTTAGAAGGTCGAAATTCTGATTTAGGGCAGATTTTGCAAGCAATTCATTTGCTAGGGCATCATATTTTGAAGGAGGATTGAAATTTCTGAGATCAGATCTGAATTTGAAGAGGCCCAATTGTTGGTAGAAGGCAGATTTAAGGTAAGATTCTCATTCATTTTTAGAGGTGACGATTGGTTTTAAAGGTGGATTTTATTCCCTGTTCTTGCTTGGTTCGTTTCTCTTATTTTCTTCTTGCACTATTCATTCACCACTTCATCATTTTCATTGATAGTTTGAAGTTGGGAGATATAAGTGTAGATTTCATGATAGGACATTTGGAGAGGCAGAAATAAGTGGTAGCCCCACCCCTAGGATTGAAGTTTGGTGATGAAGGGCCACACCACCCTACTAACTCATAACCAAAAATGCAACAATATGGAGACAACGAGATGACAAAATGCTTCCCAAGCAATTTTTATTATACTTGAAAATCCTTACAAAATTCTCCAACTTTACCCAAGATCCAAGTATAAACTGCCTCACATTCGGCGCTCTGTCCACACACTCACAACTCCACCACAATCCTACTGTAAACTGCCTCACATTCGGCACTCTGTCCACAGACTCAAGAAAACTCACCCTTTAGCTTCCTCCTTCTCTCCAAGCTTCTACTAAGAAGAGATCACACCTTGAAACTTTCACACCTTGAAGCCTTCACACTTTGAAGCTTCCACACCTTGAAGCCTTCACACCTTTCAACTTGATTAGAAATGCTCATATGCCTTGCTTGAATAGGCACTCACCACCCAATGCATGATTTATCCACAACCTTCTAAAATTCCACCTACACAATATCCACAACCTTCTAGGATTCCACCTACACAATATCCACAACCTTCTAGAATTCCACCTACACACCTCGATAAATGGAATGACAACCATTTTTATTTTATTTTTCTATTACGCCACCTATACACCTCGAAAATAGAAATTCCCCTTTTTTTTCTTTCCTCCTTTTTCCCTTTTTTTTATTTTTTTATTATTTTTCCTTCTATTTTTGTCACTTTCTCTCTTCTCCACAATTCTTCTTTTTTTTTAAAAAAAAATTTCTCATGCAAGATGCTCCTGCATCATTTGGAGATTGATAAGTGTAAAGATAGGATTTGGAGAGGCAGAAATAAGCTACATTCCATCGATAGAAAGAAGTTTGGAGATTGATAAGTGTAGTCCATATCATTTAGAATGAAGGAGCAAAAATAAGTGTTGAGGATGGTTGATGTTAGTGCAAGCAAGAACCCAAAGGGAACGAATACTAAAAAAAGACAAGAAAGACATGGTGCCTAAGACCACCTTCTTCTCGAAAGTGAGGCGAATAAGTGACACCAATATCGGCACAATGAACATGGTACAGTTGAAGGATAAATTGAAGGAAGAATGATCCCCCATGGCGAAGAAGATCTACAAGAGTGGAATTGTACAAGTGGCAGCTTTCCCTCCTACCTTGCCTTGTCCGGAATTGGTAATGGAGTGTGCATCCCGGTTTGATATTGTGACCAAGTCCATCATTTTTTATGAAGGGAAGAGAGTGTTGGCTAACATTAGTGGACAAGTGGTCAAAGAAGTAATCAATATTCCCTAGCGTAAAGGCATGACAATGGTAATGATGGATCAAACAACCAAGTTCTTTCAGGATAATCAAGAGGCCTACTTCATTCATCTAAAGTAGAATTGGTTACACGAAGGCAAGAAGGGACTTACCAAGTTGTCAAGGCTCATCGGGTCAGATTTTAAATTAGATTATGGCGACCTTATTGTGCTTCTCAGCCGAATCATGGGCGTGGCTCAAGGTATGCAATTCGAGAACTGGATGTATTATTTTATTGATGAAATTGAAAATAGAAAGAGAAAATTTGATTGGGCTAGAATTATAAGTGAAAATTTAGAGTTGCAACTAAGGACGATACAAATTCAGAAGCAATTCTATATGGGATCCTATCTTTTCTATTTGATTGCAAGACTATATGAAAATCTTGGACTTAAGGCCTTAGGAGTGATTGGAAATGGGCTGGGGCAATGTTTGGTGCATGAGTGCTATCCACAGCTTCATTTGCACAACACCAAAGATTATAAGATGTTTTATGATGCCTTTGCCATGAAGACGGTAAGGATATTACAAGGGACACCTGCTAGGAGGCTCTCAACGGAAGCGGAGGAAAAATGTAATAAGTATGGGAGTTGGTTCATCCAATTTCCACAATTCACATATATTAGAGTGGTAGGAAGTATAGTTTGTCACAAGAGACTTCCAAGGTACCCACCCGACAAGATAGTTCTAATGGAGTTGGCTAGGCAACTTGAGCATTGTGACAAGAAGATGAAACTTAAAGGTGAGACAAGGGTTACCTTCTCATTGGGAATAGGCAATGATACTTGCCCCAATCCTATCACCTTTGCAGCTGCGAAGGAGTTAGAATGATATCATTTAGGATGGTATAGAGCAAGACAAGGATTCAATCCTAATGGTCTTAACACATTCAAACATATTTCTACTATAGAAGATTTTTGGGCCAATGCACAGGATGACTTTCATGTGAGGAAGTTCGTTTTTTCAAGATTGTCAGTGGGCATGATGAGGGCAATCAGATGGAGAGGCGTTGATATTCCTGATCAATTGGAAGATGATGAAAATGTGCTAAGAGAGGATTATGATACATTGGATGAGACAGAGTTTGGGTCGAGATTGGATGAGTTGAGGAAGGTTGTCATCAGGAAGAAGCATTTGGGCATCCTTGCCTCCTTCAATGCCTTTATCGGATATGCGAAAGAATATGAGAAGGCTCATGAGAAGACACTGCAAGCAGCAAGCAACATGATGAATTCAGCTGAGCTCAAGATGAAGCACACGCCTTGCCCTCCGTGAAGGAAATCAACGACAGGCTAGCCAAGCTCATGAGAAGACACTGCAAGCAGCAAGCAACATGATGAATTCAGCTGAGCTCAAGATGAAGCACACGCCTTGCCCTCCGTGAAGGAAATCAACGACAGGCTAGCCAAGTTCATTGCCTTGGCTAAGAAGATGAAAGAAAAGGGTAGAATTATATTAGAAGATCATTTGATGTAAGCCCAAGTGGAAAATTCTCCTTCTTGGGTAGGATAGGTGTCTGATTCTGATTGGCTACCATTTTGGTGCCTTCTCATTGGTTGCCACTTTTCTTTTTTCTCATTGGTCCATTGATGAGGTGGCATCTTCTCATTGGCCGATGGGGTGGCAACCCTAATTAGGGTTTCTAGGATTCGATCTGAATTGTTGATTTTGCCTCTTAATCTCTACCGTTGGTTGTAATTTTGGCCCCTATATAAGGCCATTTGTTCTCATTTGTAAAAAGTTGAAGAAAATTGTTGCTTAAGATAATACCAAAATTGCTTCTTTATCATTGTTCTGACTTGCATGGTGATTAAGAACACTTGGTGTTATTGCATGGTTTCTACTTCCAATAGTTAGAGTTAAATTTCATTGAAGTTGTTAAAGTAGATTTCAATTCCAAAAAAATGTTAAACAAGAGTAAGAATAGATGGATAGTTGTATGGTGATATTGGTGGATGTCCGATAGGGATCTATAAACTAGGCCACTAGCATCCTAGCGGCTGGTTAGGAAGCCTTGCGTGGTAGTCTAGTCTTTTTTCCCTTGAATCATTGCATCTATGGAGGTAGAGCCACTAGTAAGCTTTCATCAGATTTGATCCCCATCCATTTGCTAATCTTTTCATTCATAGGAGTAGAGGTAAAGCAGCAAGTAGTTCAGTAGTTGGATTTCATTCTTAGAGAAAGTTAGAAAATCAGAGCATTGTTGGTGGACATACCCTCCATCATCGCCATCAACATCATTTGGCACTAATATGCATTGCAAAGCTAGATTCATCACCATCACAGCAAAAGTCCAAGTTATCTTGAAATGAATAACATAAGCCCACCTACGTGATTAACCAGCAAATCACATTAATATAACTGAGTTAGTATCCATAGGTGTAAGGAGTTTTTCTCATGTTCTTCATGAGTATTTACTTTTCAAGAGAGGGATTGAGTGTTTGATATTCCATATCAAGTATTCAATTGCTATATGTTATGTAGTGGTACAAAACTAACATCAACACAACCTTGGTAAACATTATTTATTTTGTCCTATGTTTTTAGAATGTTTTGTATTTATCATTTATATAGAATGACTTCGCAAGAGTAACTGCTTCTTGCCACCTCACCTCTATGAAGTCTAGCACAGGCTGGGAATTGATTATTCTTTGGTATGGTGTGTCATTCTTGTCTTGGAGGCAGAGAAACTTGGGAGCTCTGCATTAAGCATTGCATTTGGATTGTTTTTGTTTTCTGTTGAGAAGGGTCTGTGCATTGGAAGGACTGTGATTGTCTCTTTCTTCGAATCATGAGCCTTTTTGCAGGCATGTTCTTCCTTTTCTCTCTGTTGATTTCTTAAGCTGGTCTTCTTCTTGCTCAGATATTTTGCAATGAATTTAGTAATGTGGTTTTCTTATTTGAATTCTGAGTGGTAGATCAAGAACAAAAGCAAACTTTTATGCACTGGAAGCCCGCATTTTAGGTGCTTTCAATTAATATATTATTTCTTGCAATTATGCTTAGGGGGTTATCTGACTTGTGTGCATTTCAGATTATTAAGAAAGAATGTATGCATTTCACACTATGAGAAAGAACGTATGCATTTCAGATTATTAGGAAGGAACGTGTGCATTTCAGAATAGTGAGAAAGAATGTATGCATTTCACATTAGTGAGAAAGAATGTATGCATTTCAGATTATTAAGAAAGAACGTTTGCATTTCAGATTAGTGAGAAAGAACATATGATTTCAAATTATCAAGGAAGAATGTATGCATTTCAGATAATTAAGGAAAAACGTATGAATCCTTGCACTTCATAATCTTGTGTTCAGAATAACATAATCTCAGGTCTGCATGCATGTTAAAGATTAAGTAGATCAGTTGATACATCTCTGTATATACTTGATCCTGTGTCATATAGCTGCATTCACAGGTCTACTTGCTTATTGCTGAATTTAAAAGGAGTTCATACTTTTCGAACAATGATGGATTCAATTTAAAATTTGCATACAGATTTGACTTTAGAAGAATGCTTGCTCATAGTAACGTTTATGAAAGATTCAGTCATTTAAAATGGTATGTGTATAGCAGATATGATCAAGCTTTGTTTTCATAAAAGGTCTAGTACGGATGGAATTTCATTTATCTGATTTTGTCAAGGAAACCAATTTAATTGGGCACTTTTGTTTGGAATGGTGCATCATTTAATCCTTCACTTTGAATTTTTATTGGAAACTTATGCCTAAGTCACAGAGAGATCTGGAATCTGAACCACTCAGTCTTGACTCTTGAGCCATAGAATCCGTCTAATGAGACTAAACCTTCTTGAGGCCAAATTGTTTAGTTATTTGATAGTTTCTTAAGAAATAGCCCTGAGATGGAAATGTGCACTTGTTGAAACTTATGGGGCCAGAAGAACCCTAAAGAGCCCATCTAAGAAGACTGAACCTTATCGAGGCCAAATTGTTGATTGATCTGATAGACTGATAGTTGCTTAAGAAGTAGCCTTGGGATGGGAAATGTGTTGATGTATAGCATCAGTTGAAGTAATATTAAGTGCTTGAAATCATGATTTATATAATCTCTTTTTTACTGGTGAAAATACACACACACACATATTTGATTGTTCACAAAATGACCTTATCAATATTGGGCCCATGCCTTGAAAAGACTGTTGTTATCGGGGACTTGTATTTATCTGTTCTGCAGCCGATTACATGGAAACAGATTACATTTGTAATGATAACTAATGCAACAGATTACCTTTGTTATGATTACATTTGTTATGGTAACTAATGGGTAGTTATGCCCACGTAGAGGTATAACCCTACGTGACCTTTGGCCACGTAGAGTCATGTCCCTACGGGGACATGACTCTCCATGATTATATACAATACATGGCAATCAATATGGACAGATATCAATTACAAGTCATATACAGTCCCAGCGATCGTGATCTCTCTGCAGGAAACAAAGACAAAGTTCATCACACCATTATTATTCAAGATTGAGGATCGTATCTCCCAGGCTATTACTCAAGTTCAAAGGTCTCCAATATTGGAACAGGACAGTCGATCTATTACATCTGTAACTAAATCTGAATTGTACATTCTGCAATTATAGTTTATATCTCTATCAGAGATTCTGCAATTATGGTTTATATCTCTATCAGAGATCCTGCAATCAACAAAATGTGCACTTGCTGAAACTAGAGGTTAAAGTCATCAGGATGTGTATACCCAAATTATGGGGCTAGAAGGACCCTGAATGAGTTTGGTGCTAAGTCACAAGGGTCAAATTTGAATTTGAGTTCGTCGATCATAAAATTCAGATGAATTTCAAAAAGGGTAAAAATTCAGGGAAAATTTTCAACATTAAATTTAACTTATATAAATTTATGTATTTTTAAATATATGTAATATACTAATATATCCATAAAATTGTCAAAAAGGTTTGGCATGGCTAATTAATTGAATTAAATAACTTAATATTATTTTAAAATAAATTATTCTTATTATAAATTACAATATTATGTTAAATATCATAAAATTCGAAGGAGGTTTGGAAAGGGTAAAAATTCATTGAAATCTGGCGTATCCTATGACTTAGGTTTGGTGAAGACTTAAATTGCACAAAGAATGTGCTTGTACTTATAAAAACCTTGGCCAGTACTATGCTACGAGTAGTATATGTCAGTCACTAGAACCAGCAGTGCAGCACCTAGCTATGAAGGTCCCTTAGTAGGAAAAGTGGCTATGGCTGTTGCTGGTTATACAACAAGTCTGGGATGGCAAGAAAATAGAAATCGTATTTGTGTGCCCTTGGGAAGGGCTAGGCTACCTCCATTGGAAGTTGTCAAGGTAACTGCTAGTCACAATTGAAAGGTCCATGGTTGGGTGGTAAAAACCCCTGATGATACTCTTCTGCCCACGATGGACATAAGCTAAGGAACAAGTGAAAAGGGACAGCATGCACAGGCTCTTTTCTTGTTAGTTAATTCTGTTATTTCAGTCTCAATATTCTATAATGTTGTACTTTCCTTAAATAATTAAAAGAACAGTTAAATTCAGTTTAATGTGAAATGCAGTAAGTAACTTCTTCAAATAGTTAATGGTAACTTACTTTTCATGTCCATAAGACAATGGAAGTTAGTTATTCAAGTTCCATTGCTATTTACTTTTCTTGCAAGTAAATTTTTATTTTCATGGTTTATTATGTTAATAGGGTTGTGCTGTTACAATTATTAGCAGCGTGCCCTTTTTTGTAAACTATTTATACCAAGATTCTACGATTGTATCAATCGTTGCACATAGTTTATTGCATTAGGCAGAGCATAGTATATAGGTTTATATTTATCAAAATAGTGTTTTTTTTTCCATTTATTGTATGCATAAAGTGAAATGATACGGGATTAATGATCTTTTAGCATATTATTTTGATAAGACTCTGTGTGATCTATAAGAATAAGTATGTTGCAAGACACTGCGTGGTCTGCAAATAGACAGTGCAGCCTTATCAGATGAGAATGCAATTTCTTTTTGTTTACAATCTATAATACAAAAAAAATGCATTGTTTGAGCACTGAATAAATCATCACAACAGTTAGTGAGAGGTCACGGTACTTTCTTAGTCAACTAGCTGATGGCCATAAGTACTGATATTGATGGAGGCCATTGGTAAAATTAAGCTTAAATTTCCCAAAAGAATTGATGGGAGTTCTTAACTTTAGAACAAATGTTTGCAAACTAAACAATGAGGATTGGAGCTCTTATTGTGCAGAATGATAATGTCAGGTGCCTAAATGTATTAAATGATGAATGTGGAAATAATTGATTCAACTGTCTAGAAAGAGCAAGTTCAATTTCATATGATCTAACCCAATGAAGTATGAGAAAACAAAAATGATATAAAGACAATAATTCTAACAATAGGATAAATTTTGAAACAAACAAAATCACGAGAACAAGATAGACTGTTTACATTACCACATTAAACAAAGACGGGTCATTTTTAAATAGATCATATGCCTCACTGCCTCTGCAAAAAACAAACACCATGTTTTAAAATAAGAAAATACAAGCCCTTAACTGTTTGGGAACTTCGTTACTCACTTAAATGCTAGAGCATTAGCTCAGAAGAATAGAGAAGCCAAAAATTAAGTGATGAATTTAAAAACACAATTTGATAAACTTAAGAAATGGAAATGAATATATCAGAATCACTGTCTATTCCACCCTTCATGAATATCAAGCCTATGCATGTCTGAATCCAAAAGTCCATCCAAGTCTTTGACACCCTAAATAGCATAAAAGATGGCATATATTTGTGCACTCCAAGTGCCTGTTGTACCTGCAAGTGTAAAGCTTCTCATTCAGCATGCGAAAATGTCCCCCCGCCAATCTTGATCGCATCTGCACAGCCATTACATTATTTTAGCTACACCAAATAAGAAATGCATATATTATAGAAGTTAGTAAATGAGCATAATTCATTGTTCTAACCCCCAAAATATAAAGTAAATGCTAAACAGTTTACGAAAAACTACCAAAATAATTACTTCAGAAAAATGAGAATAACCAAATTGAAATTTGTTTTGAAGTGAGAAAATGAGTGCAAGCACATCCCAAAGCATGAAATGTCTCATAATTAGACAAATGATTTGTAAATCGCAGAAATACTCAAGCTGGAATTAGCAAGAACCATAGTTACACTGCCCTGGGGGATAGGGGGACGGCAGAATGGGAGGACAAAGGGGCCTTATTTGGGGATGGCTGGGGAACAATGGTGAGGTACAGGGGTGTTGTATATACTATATACTATACATATGGTACTTAAAATGTTAGTTATGAAAAGATATATTATTTTATTGCAATATAAGATATAAAGATGTAAAAGAGTAATACTTGAATATTGCATTGAATTGGAACATCAAACATTGAACATAAATAGTCGAATCAGCAAATAGTCAACACCGGTACATCCACCCATCCTCGGCGGAGGTGGCACCGTTGGGATGGGGGGACAAAGTCCCCAAGTCCCCACCGCATCCCCGTCTCTGAGATATGGGGCAAAGGCAGGGGGGCATCTCCATGTTACTGTGGCATGAACCTTTTATATGGGTGCTTTCTTCCACAACTACATATGTATCAAACTATTATATATTTGTTTTCCATGTTATTTTGAGAAATTAAAAGATTTCAAGATAAAGTGCATCAGTACATTACTATAAATTTTTCTACTTGTGATAGAAACTTAATGCTCCAAATATCCTTTAACAGAAACATAAATTATGCCTGTGTGCTTCAAGACCTTAGAAATACAAAATAACTAGAATAAAAGCAGTCAAAACACGATTGAATGGATAATGTTGGCATTCTGCACGTAGTTGTCAATTCTAAATTTCTAGAAAAAGGATAATAGTATTTTTGCATTTTACCTTCTGAATATATAGCTAGAATTCAAACATGGAATATATTATATATGTTTCAAAATCTATAATCAATGACTGAACATCGTAATGGGAAAACTAGCTGGGAGTCAAGTGTCAAAATCTGAAATGTGCTAGATTGTCTAGACTCATGCACCCTAGTATCTACTAAGCCTAACAAAACACTCACACAGTTTCAGGGACAGGCTCCACTGTATCATAATGATAAATAAAAATCTGCTAAGATTCAATTTTTTTAAAGCTCATTTGGCCTTCCAAAGATACAAATCAAGCTGAGAGGGGTGTTTGGAAAGCCTTTTTGAAGATTGAATTGAGTTTGGAGTGGGTTTGTGTTATTTTTTTTTCCTTTTGCTAAGTTTTGCCGAAATCTGAGTCCATTTCAGAAAAAATTGGGCTGTCGAGTGTGATTTTTCCAACTATGGCCTGCAACATTCCAGTCTTCATGATGCTAATCTCAATTCTTAATAGATATAATACAATTTTTTAAAAGTTATGACCTAAAGCCCTATAAGAAAACTTTATCCTAAAATTAGGCTATTAGATATCTTCCTGGGCATCATCCAGCCTACATTTGGTGAAATTTAGTATGCATTCTTATAATTCTGATTAATCTAGAAGATTAAATTTCTTCTTATTACATTGACAAAATGTAATATCTCTAACCGGATATTTTCCCCATTTTTTCTCAAAAAAACGATACAGAAATTCAACAACAGATTTGCATGCAAAGATTTCCAATTCATCCAGCAAATACCAATAACCAGCTGAGTATATATACATTTATATTTTCAGAATATATTCTGAAAATAATATTGCTTTATAATCCCTCAGAAAACAATGTAATAACCAATCTTAAACACAAAAATACAGTCAGATTGGTAATAAGAAAAGAAAGATTTAAGCACAAATGAGATACCCATGTGATATCTCCATCAGTACAATGAGTTTCCGTCGACTGCCTCCGAACTCAAGGGTTTTCGTCCTCAAACTGGTTCCAAGCTCTCTATTTGTTGAATCCTTTACTTGAATGGCATACTAAACACATCAGCAATCGTAACATTAAATCCCTCAAAATCTTTCGTCGTCAAACCCATCTTAGCCACCAATCCCTCAATCAAATCGTTCTCTATATTCTTGTAAGACTCCCTCTAACTAAAAGAGGATGGTATCTTAGTGCTCCTAAAAGTCTTGCAAGAGTATCTCCTCAAATATCTCCACCTACCTTCTCCTCATGCTCAACCGCATCCAACCTAGTCTTGGGCTTAAACTCCTCAACCTCTGAATCCCCATCAAATATGACCTTAATGTAGTGTACCTACCCCTTTCCCAAGCATTTATGCCCTAACTCCCATTGCTCTCTATAGATGCAGCACAACTTTCTTTAAAGTTCATTTTTAAATTCTTTTGTCTTGCTAGGTTTCTAGAGCAGTACCTTGGGTTGTGGAAAATCCTTATGGAAAGGTCTCCTATATTGTCTCGATCACATATTCATGGAATAGAACTTGTTCTTGGTTGTGGAATCCTCCAAATTCAAAGCCACTGAATAGCATCCTACACAACTATGTCTTGCAGTAACTTAAGTAGTCCCTCACAAACAAGAAAATAAATCTCCTCTTCATGACATCTAGCACTGTCACTTAAACTCATTGAATTATGCTATATAATCCTCCATTGAACCATGTCTTAATCATGTCAACTCTTTGAAATGCACCTCAACATTCCTCCTATCAAATCCATCTATGAACCTTTGTGTGATATCATCAGATGTCAAAACACTATGATGTCCTTGTGTGATGAATCCATGATGCCACCACTTGTGTTGTGCCATCCAAATGAAGAATAGCAAACTTGACAGCTTCATTTTATGTCACAAGGTTGAGCGAAAGGTATGAACCTAATTCTTTAATCCATTAATCCAAGCCAGTGTAGTAACCTTTCCTGATCCATTTGTTGCCTGCTAGATCTTTCTGTTGTCCGCTATTTTTGTATTCACAAAATTCAGCAACCCTACGCAATTTTCAATAGATTCGTAGTTCAAAACTCTGTAAGAAAGGCATTCTAAAAAATGTTTTCCGAAGGCAATTGGTTATAACTTGGATTGGCCTAAGTTTTTCATTCTAAAGATGCCATTTTCGAAGATTTCTTTTAAGTTTTTTTGTATTTGTTGCAAAATCAGGTTTTTCTTTCTTGACTACAAGTGTTCAATTTTTGGAGATCTCAAGTTTTTGATCAATTTTTTTTATTTGATTGTTTTTGTTTCTCTTTTCATCTTAGGTCTTTTGTTTTTCGAATCCCAGACGTTTTGAGCTATCTCAGGCCTAAAATACATATTAGAATATTTCTAATTTAGCTAGTTCTAGTTAATGGTCATTTAGGCTTTCTAATTTAGTTTGTTTATTGAGTTATTTATTTAGATGATGTGTTTATTTAGAAAACTTTACTTTTTTGTTCAGGCTATTCTTAGCAATTGTAAATTCTATTTAAGAGTTCAATACTAATGCAATAATCATTATGTTTTCTTCGTTCATTTAGTCTTTAACAATTTCATAGTATCGGAGCAAATATTCTGGAAGATTGTTTTTTTTGTAATTCGTGTTTTTCAAACACATGAACAAAAATAAATTGATGTTTCTCTATGGAAGTTTGGCTAAGACTCGTTTAGAGTTTGCTGCCCTTGTTTTATTTTTCCAGAAATCACATTCTATTCATTTTTAGCAGAACAGGCCAAAATTTTATTTTTTATTTTTTTCTAGTGTCCACTTTTTCTGCCAATTCAAACAAATGATGAAATCTTGCAAGCCCTAGCTCTGCGATTTTCTGCATTTTTCTTCTAGCCTACCCTTAGTCAGCAAACTTTGGCATTTGTTTCTTCTTCTGCTGCAACTTCCAACCCACACGATTTTTGCACTTTACAAACACACCAATCAACACAATGAATAAAACAAATTAAGAGGTGATTTTATTTTTGTGTATTTTTCAGCAGCAATTTCTTTTCTTTTCCAAACAAAACCCAAATTTTTCCTCCACTCCTCCAACTGTCACAATTTTTCTGGTGGCCATATTTTTGTGCACTCATTTTTAGTGTGTCTTTTACGGAGTCAAAGGCCAGCGTGTCTTTTGTTTCTGTCTTTTCCCTCAGCGCAGCCCCGTCAACAAACTGCAATGGTCATGACTCATTTTCAACATTTTCTGCAAGACTTCTCAAGCCCGTATTTTTTGCTGCTACAAACTCTTTTGTCCTTTTCTGCCACATCATCAATCAAACTTTTTGTAATTTTTGGAGATCAAACCCTAATCCAATTTTTATCAGTTTTTTAATTTTTGGGTTTTCCCCTCTGAATTCAAAATTTATCGATTTTCCAACTTTTGGTTTTCCGTTCAAATAAATTATTTATTTTCCAACTTACGGTTTTCCTTTGAAAATTTTGATAGTTTAGATTGAATGTCAATTATTTATTTCAGTGTTTGTCCCAGCATGTTCCATTTTGCAATTTGTGCTCTTCATTGAGTTGATGAGCACCCTCTATTTCGGTGATGGCATTTGATGAACATTATGTTAGAAGGCAGTCTGCGGTTTAACAATCGCAACTATAACCATCTGGAAGTAGTGCATGATGATGATATTTGAATATCGTTGTATTGTTTTTTGGATACAAAACAACACCCTACGGTAATTCAAACAAATTAGAATTAATGTATGATCAAAATCAGGAAGCTGTCATGCTGACAAATCATTTAGTTATAGATGATCAGCTCCCTCAGGTGAATTCGGATAAAACAACTAAAGAAATCTAGGATATCTTAAAGGATCTTATGAAACATCTGACAAGAGTCGCACTTTCTTTCCAAAGAGTTTGTTGCTTTTTATCATGATGGATGAGAAAACAACTCTCCAAGCACATCTGCTTAAAATCAAAGATCTACATGACTAGTCAGAGGCTATTGGCCGCAAGATGGAGGAAGAAGATATGGTAGTGATCGCGTTGAAAAGCCTTCCCTAATCCTACAAACACTTAATAGAGAAGCTCAATATCACTTCTACTAGGGTTGCCCTGAAATTCTCTGATCTTTGAAACAATCTTTTGCAAAGGGATAGAAGGAAGCAACAGTTTAGAAGTCATGACAGTTCCTACTCTTTTAAACAAGTGGTCTTTCTAGTGCAAGCCTCAAACAAGAACACTGATACCTCTTAGTTCTCTCAGTAGAAAGGATCAGGTGAACCTCTAGCATCTTCAAAGAAGAAGAAGAGTCAATGCAATTAGTGTCACAAGCTAGGTCAAATGAAGAAATATTGCAGGAAACAGTTTGCAGTTGCGCGGTTTTCTCAAGCTGGGTCTCAACAAAAAGGCCCAGTTGCTTTGTATTCAATTGAGAAGGAGGTTGCCTCCTGTGCATTCTAATCAGCCCATATTATAGGAGAGTTCTGTTACAAGATTCAAGAAGAGTTGGCAGATTAACGGATTTCCGGATGATTCATTGATTAACAGAGGAACAAATGTGTTCCTTATAAAGAATTACAAGGACGTTGTTTCTAAAAGAAACAACGTAGACTGAAGACGGAATTAGAAACAAAACTAGAGACAGGATAGGAAACATTGTAATGACCCTCACTATAAAGGCCACAGAAACCCTCAAACTGAACTTAGGAATTTTGTCAAACACTTGGCGTGTAACAGTAACAATATTCAGAATATGGTAATTTCAGATTTGATACTTTCAGAATATAATCACAAAATTACAATATATATAAAGCCATTGAACTATATTTCAATTACAATGCAATAAATTCTGAAATTATTTTATTACCAATTCTGGACTGATTATTACAATGACTGTATGACAGCAAATTTACCCAAAAATTGACATATATTTCAGAATGCAAGAACCTGGTTTGAAGAACTATGGAAGAACACCACGTTTTGCTGCAGATCGTTGATGAAGACCTCCAACCGCACCCCCAAACTGTCCTTAATTTGCTGCTGCTGCCCAAACTAGCAGGGCCGTACCAGGCCGTACCTGTACGGCTGCTGAAATAAAATAATATTAGGGTTTTGGGACCCCCAAATGCAAGGAAAATGGGCACCTAGGGTTAGGTAGTAACCCTGTAAAACCATAAAAAATAACTCCAAGGGGTTGAGGAGATATGAGCAATTATGTGGTTCCGAACCCTGCTTTGCCAATTCTGAAAATGCACTTATTCTGTCTTCAAACTCTTGTCAAATGCTTCTCCAATGATAGGGCAAATCTGAAATCCTTATTCCAACCAAAAACAAACCCTAACAACGAATTCTCAATAAGCTCCAATGAGATGGCTGAATACCAACTCCAATTGTGCAACAATTCAGGTGATATTTCACACCCTCAAAGTCGCCAATCCAAGGGAGTGATTCGTTCCCAAAGATCGAATAATTTGCAGATCCAAAGTCCACAAATGTCTTCACAATGAAGAAGTAGAAGAGTTCTCCAATCCAAGCATGTCCAAATGAGAGGCCCAGCCCTCTATTTATTCACTTTTCTAAGAAGTTGCTAGAACTTCTAGAAACATCCTTTATAATTTCTCATTATAATGCACTTTTTTATAATAAAGTAATTTTATAAAATAAAAAGTGCAACTCAAATTAAAATTATAACATGTGGGCCCCAATATCACATAATGATAAAATATAACCTCTTAACACTTCTTCAAGAGCAAGATATGACTATCTGATCCGCAGAATTGACTCTCTTTCCACAACATTTGCCTACGAGAGTCTGGAATAGGCAAATCCATGATCAATGCCATGTCGAACTAAAAAGGGGACATTACAGTCCGCCCCTCCTGAAATTGCTTGGCCTCAAGCAATCTCAACGCCGGGTGCTACAAAATAGCCTCCCCCTCCCAAGTAGCATCCTCAACAGGTAAATCTTTCCACTTAACCAAGTATTCTCTGATCACCCTTCTACGAAGCTGCTTTTCTCTGCTCTCCAGGATGGATTCTGGTACTAAAATCAATTTTCCCTCATCGTCTAAAGGAGGTAATACTGCAGAAGGCACCACATTCTGACCCAACGCCTTCTTGAGGCGTGACACATGAAACACATTGTGCACTCTGCTGTCTGCGGGAAGCTCCAACTCATAAGCCACTTCACCAACTCGCCTGATAATCTTGAATGGTCCATAATAGCGTGGCTTAAGTTTCTCTGCCCCACTCTTCTTAAGAGTAGATTGCCTGTATGGCTGCAACATGAGGTAAACCATATCATCTACCTCAAAACTACGCTCAATTCTCTTCTGGTCTGCATACTGCTTCTGCTGGTTCTGAGCTCTTGCAATATTGTCTTTGAGGGTAGCAACTATATCCTTACTCTCCTGTAATAATTCACCTGCACTGGGTACCCGGCTGTCGCTCAACAACAAATCCAAGAAACTAGGTGCTTCATAACCGTAAAGTGCCAAGAAGGGTGTCATCTGTATAGTCATATGATATGTAGTATTGTAACAATACTCGCAGAGATATATCCATCTGACCCAAGCTCGCTGCTAAGCTGCCACATAATTCCTTAAATACCCTTCCACCCATTTGTTCACAATTTCTGTCTGACCATCGGTTTGTGGGTGATAGCTAGTGCTGGGTGTAAGCTCCGTGCCACATAATCGGAATACCTCCTGCCAAAAGTGACTCATGAAACGGCTATCCCTATCACTCACAATGTTCTGAGGCAAGCCGTGCAATCTGAAAACCTCCCGAAAGAAAACCTCTGCCACCTGAGCTGCTGAATGTGTAGTGGTGATAGGAAAGAAATGAGCATATTTCGTTAATCTATCTACCACCACATAAATACAATCTCGTCCTTGTACCTTGGACAAACCTGTGATAAAGTCCATGGAGATGCATTCCCACTTCCTGTCGGGAATCGGAAGTGGCTGTAGGAGCCCTGCCGGATAGTTGTGTTCTTGTTTGTTTTGCTGGCAAACAAGACACTCTCGAACATACTGCAAAACATCAGCTTTCAGCCCCTTCCAAGTGAACCGCTCTCGAACTGACTTGTAAGTCTTGAAGTACCCGGGATGGCCTGCTGTCGGTGAGTCGTGAAGTGCTCTCATAATCAGTTGCTTAACCTTCGATCCTGGGACCAGGTAAATCCTGTTCTTGTAAATGATCAAATCATCCACAAGTGTGTATCTGGTATCAATCACTGTTCCCTCTACTATATCGGAGGCCCATGTATCCCTGGCATACTCTGCTATAATCAAGTGTCGCCAATCCTCTGATATCTGAACCATAAGAGTGAGGTGTGGCCTTCGAGATAGAGCATCTGCAACAACATTCTGAGTTCCCTTGACATATGAGATGTCAAAATCATATGCCTGCAACTTACTTACCCACTTTTGTTGGCGATCATTCAGGTCCTGCTGTCCCAAGAAATGCCTCAGACTGTTATGATCAGTTTTAATACAAAACTTGCTACCCACAAGATATTGTCTGAATTTGGCCAAAGCATGCATGATGGCCAACATCTCCTTATCATATATACTGAATGAACGCTCAGGGCCTCTGAGCTTCCTGCTCTCATAAGCTATGGGGTGCTTATTCTGCATAAGTACAGCACCTACTCCCTCTCCAGATGCATCACATTGAAGCTCAAATGGCTTCGTGAAATCAGGTAATGCTAGAACTGGGCACATAGTCATTATCTCCTTAAATCTCATAAAACAGTCCTGTGCCTTCTGAGTCCACACAAATTCCCCTTTTTTCAGTAAATCTGTCATGGGAGCTGCATGTCGTGAGTAGCCACTGACAAACCTGCGATAAAAACCACATAAACCAAGGAACCCCCTCAACTGTGTAAGGTTCTCTGGTGGAGGCCAATCAACAATAGCGCGAATCTTTTCAGGATCCATCCGCACTCCCTCTGCACTAATGATGTGTCCTAAATATAACAGCTCGGTCATCCCTAAGTCACATTTGGACTCCTTTGCATACAAGGACTCCTTCTGTAGAATGCTCAACACCGTCTCCAAATGCTCTAGATGCTCCTGCCATGATCGGCTATAGATCAAAATGTCATCAAAAAAAACCAGCACGAATTTCCTCAACTGATGGTGGAAAACTCTGTTCATAGTGGACTGGAAAGTGGCAGGTGCATTGGTCAGACCGAAAGGCATGACTACAAACTCAAAGTGCCCACAATGACATCTGAAAGCAGTTTTCTCAATATCCTGTTCACGGACTCTGATCTGGTGATATCCTGATCTCAAATCAATTTTCGTGAAATAACAGGCCTCATGCAATTCATCTATCAACTCATCAATGCGAGGAATAGGATACCTGTTCTTAATGGTTCTCTTATTTAATGCCCTGTAATCAATACACATCCGAAGCGTTCCATCCTTCTTTTTTACCAAAACAACAGAAGATGCAAAAGGTGACTTACTAGGTCGGATGTGCCCCATAGCTAGCAACTCCTCAATGGTCCTTTCGATCTCATCCTTGAGTCGCTTTGGATGTCGATATGGTGTGATCATGATAGGTTTAGCACCTTCCTCCAGTTCAATAATATGCTCAATACCTCTGTCCGGTGGCCTGCCTGGTGGAATCTCACTGAATACCTTTCCGTACTTAATCCTCAACTTCTGAATATCAGGATGATATTCCGCCTTATGTTGCTCCTCCTGTGTAGGTATCAAAGTACAAACTGCTGCCCACTCTATATCATTATGCCTAGTTAATCTCTCCAGCCGCCTAAATGAGATAGTCCTGATGTCTCCATTACGGATAGCCTTTAGCACATGAATCCTACCATTCATTTCGAATTGTATCTCCATATCCTCTAATCTCAGGGTAACCACCTTCAATGAATGTAGCCACTGCATCCCAAGTACTATGTCCATGTCACCCATGTTGACCACATGATAATTCGCCTTAAACTCATAGTTGTTCAAGCGCAAAGGTAAGTCTCGTACCATCCTGTCACAACGAAGAGTGTATCCATCAGCTACCTTGACTCTTAGTCCTTCGAACTCCTCAGTAATGAGTCCACGCTTCTCTACAAATCGTGCATCAATGAAATTATGCGTGGCACCTGTGTCCAACAATGTAATAACCTTCTGTCCAGCCAAGACTCCCCGAAGTCTGAAAGATCCCTCTCTCTGGATACTAGACAGTCGTGCTTCCTGTAAATGTAGCTCTGTTTCCTGCCTTTGCCCTGCACTGTCTATCTCCTGCTCTCCCTCTGCTTCATCAGGATCCTCATCATGATGTTCTGAACCATCTGAATCTGAGCCTTCGTAATAAGCCCACATTGCCCGGTTGGCCTTCCCTTTTGGCCTCATAGGACAGTCATGGCCGTACTCATACGGGCCTTTGCAATAGAAGCATAGCTTCTTCCTACGCAAGTCATTAAGTGTCTCCTTGTCCAGCCTCTTACTTTCTTCCTTAGGTAGCTGTGCCTCTCTATGAAAGGGTTTCCTGTCCTTATCTTTTCCTGAAGGGAAACTCTTTGCCTGAAATTTATTTTTAGAAGCTGAAGAGGAATCCATGTCACGAGCTTTCTTAATGGCTTCCTGCAAAGTGGGAGGGTTGAGAGCTTTAATCCACCCTCTCAACGGATCAACTAACCCATCCATAAATAAAACCAATAGCCTTCGTTCAGATACATCTGTTACTAACACTGCAAGTTTCTGAAACTCTGAAATGTATGTTTCCAATGAGCCCCATTGTTTAAGCTGGGCTAATTCCTTGAAATGGAGTTCTGGATCTTTCTTATCAAAACGTTCAATCAGTCTCTCCGTAAACTCCACATATGAGGTAATGTGTGCATGACCCATAGTGATCATACCATGATGCCACCATTCGTGTGCTAACCCATCCAGGTGAATTGCTGCATACATAATAGCTTCTTCCTCAGACATAGGATTCAATTGAAAGTATGTGTCAAGCTTTTGAACCCAAGCTCTTGCTGTAGACTTCCCCGAGCCATCATAATATGGTAACTGTAGTTTTCCTACTTTCTTTCGTAGCTCACAGTTCTGAGTCCTGTCTTGTCCACGGGGCATATGCTTCATCCGCACATCCATATACTCTCTAAAGGTGATTGCAGCTGTAAAATCTGGTCCTCCTGCTTCCCAATCTCTCCTCAGCTGATCCTGTATGTCAGTGATCTGGGGTTCTGGTACCGGCTGCTCTGGAGCTCTAGGAAGGAACGTAGGAATCATAGGCCTCGAACTTACTGTCTGAGCTTGCTGGGGGGCATGACCGAAATTGTTCCCAATTTGTTCGCCTCCATTATGTCTCTCATCCTGATTATTCCCATTCTGATTGTGACCATTCTGATTATTTCCTCCACCTATGTTAGCGTTCAACCCCATTTGTCGAGCCATCATCTGCATCATAAGCTCCATTCTCTGATTCTGTTCTTGTGCTCTTTGTTCGGCTAATCGCTGTCCCTGTGCCAGGGTGTCTAATAACTGTAAAAATCTTTCCTCTTGCGGATCTGGACCGGCATTCCCGCCTCTATCCATATTGTAGTCGTAGTCTTGATCAAAAAATACCTCCCCTGTGTCTGTATGACTGGATTCTATGTCCACCTGGATAGATGAGCTAGACTGTTCGCTCTGCAGGTCAAAAATCCTATCTTGTCTTGCTTTGGTATTGCGAAAATTATAAGGCCTTTGTCGCATGCTCTGATTTTAGTGTTTTGACATTTCGTCAAACACTTTCCCTCCTATCCAGCTATTCCAAATTCCCTATAAGACCTCCACAGGATGGCAGGACTTATAGCTCTGATACCACTGTAATGACCCTCACTATAAAGGCCACAGAAACCTTCAAACTGAACTTAGGAATTTTGTCAAACACTTGGCGTGTAACAGTAACAATATTCAGAATATGGTAATTTCAGATTTGATACTTTCAGAATATAATCACAGAATTACAATATATATAAAGCCATTGAACTATATTTCAATTACAATGCAATAAATTCTGAAATTATTTTATTACCAATTCTGGACTGATTATTACAATGACTATATGACAGCAAATTTACCCAAAAATTGACATATATTTCAGAATGCAAGAACCTGGTTTGAAGAACTATGGAAGAACACCACGTTTTGCTGCAGATCGTTGATGAAGACCTCCAACCGCACCCCCAAACTGTCCTTAATTTGCTGCTGCTGCCCAAACTAGCAGGGCCGTACCAGGCCGTACCTGTACGGCTGCTGAAATAAAATAATATTAGGGTTTTGGGACCCCCAAATGCAAGGAAAATGGGCGCCTAGGGTTAGGTAGTAACCCTGTAAAACCATAAAAAATAACTCCAAGGGGTTGAGGAGATATGAGCAATTATGTGGTTCCGAACCCTGCTTTGCCAATTCTGAAAATGCACTTATTCTGTCTTCAAACTCTTGTCAAATGCTTCTCCAATGATAGGGCAAATCTGAAATCCTTATTCCAACCAAAAACAAACCCTAACAACAAATTCTCAATAAGCTCCAATGAGATGGCTGAATACCAACTCCAATTGTGCAACAATTCAGGTGATATTTCACACCCTCAAAGTCGCCAATCCAAGGGAGTGATTCGTTCCCAAAGATCGAATAATTTGCAGATCCAAAGTCCACAAATGTCTTCACAATGAAGAAGTAGAAGAGTTCTCCAATCCAAGCATGTCCAAATGAGAGGCCCAGCCCTCTATTTATTCACTTTTCTAAGAAGTTGCTAGAACTTCTAGAA
Organism: Cupressus sempervirens; assembly: GCA_028749045.1. Classification (NCBI taxonomy): domain Eukaryota; kingdom Viridiplantae; phylum Streptophyta; class Pinopsida; order Cupressales; family Cupressaceae; genus Cupressus; species Cupressus sempervirens. The sequence goes on from CM053783.1 coordinate 834,959,346, forward strand.
ACATCCTTTATAATTTCTCATTATAATGCACTTTTTTATAATAAAGTAATTTTATAAAATAAAAAGTGCAACTCAAATTAAAATTATAACATGTGGGCCCCAATATCACATAATGATAAAATATAACCTCTTAACACTTCTTCAAGAGCAAGATATGACTATCTGATCCGCAGAATTGACTCTCTTTCCACACCATTTGCCTACGAGAGTCTGGAATAGGCAAATCCATGATCAATGCCATGTCGAACTAAAGAGGGGACATTACAAACATTCCTATCTGGACTGAAGAAAAAAGAGACGGGATAGGAAACATTCTTATCTAGACTGAAAGACGGACTACAGACAAGTAGTTGACTATTATAGAAAGTATAAGATATTATCTTAATACCCTCCCTTAATGGTCAACGTATGGATGTCGGAACATTCTGTGATAACTGAGACCCTCCCTGGATCTACAGAATGCTGAAACCAAGAAGCTTTGCTAGAAGAGTGCTATGACTCAAAATAAGTTGCATTTACAAAACTTCGTTTTTGTGGGAAAAACGGTAAAACCCAGAATCTCACGCAACCTTGCGTATTACAGACAACTTGAAATGATTTTTGAGGAGAAAATCAACAAACCCAGAATGTCACACAACCTTGCGTATTACAGACAACTTGAAATGATTTTTGAGGAGAAAATCAACAAACCCAGAATTTCACACAACCTTGCGTATTACAGACAACTTGAAATGATTTTTGAGGAGAAAATCAACAAACCCATAATAAAACAGAAACAGATTCAGAAGGCGAAAAATGCAGCTTCGCCTTGATCAGGACCCGGAGAAGTCAGACGAGTCTTTGTGCCTAGAACAAGCTCATCCAAACGACGATATTCGAAGATGGTTAACATGCGCTGCTTCCAATGATTATAATTGTGGCCATTGAATCGTAGACTGCCCTCCAACATCAGATTAGTCAAAGATGCCATTTGCACGAAGTTCGAGGCAATGTTGAGGCTGACCCAGAAAAAAAAATGACAAGTGCCCAGAAGAGTAGACAGAAAACCCAGAAGGAATCTGCAGTCGCAATGTAAATCCGTCGGCTCGAAAATCGAGGCACGAAAAATGAGGTACCCAAAAAATTCTAACGAAGACCTAGATGAGGTCTCGAAAAACCCACCAAGAATCTGTAAACAAAAAAATTTTCCGACCCCAAAAATTAGGGTTTCGAAAAAAAAGGCCCTGGCTGAAAAAGGCTGAAAAAACTTCAGATTTCTTGATAAAAATAGCAGATTTTTTTCCAGGGAGAGCGCAAATGATGAAGAATGCAAACAAAATGAACTAATCCTTGACCCTACAATCGCGATTTTACTGTCAAATGAGCTGGAAAATATATGGACGCGAGTTGCTTCAAACGCATGTGATTTGGACGTGATTTGCAGAAAAAAATTGCGAGCTTTCCCAAGGATATAGGCACGGATTTTGCAGACCAGGAGGCTGCAAAAAAGAGACGACTGTCGTGGTGTGCAAATAATTTCAAAAGAAATTATAAATTTTTCGAAAAATTCCTTATCATGGCTCTGATACCATGTTACAAGATTCAAGAAGAGTTGGCAGATTAACGGATTTCCGGATGATTGATTGATTAACAGAGGAACAAATGTGTTCCTTATAAAGAATTACAAGGACGTTGTTTCTAAAAGAAACAACGTAGACTGAAGACGGAATTAGAAACAAAACTAGAGACAGGATAGGAAACATTCCTATCTGGACTGAAGAAAAAAGAGACGGGATAGGAAACATTCCTATCTAGACTGAAAGACGGACTACAGACAAGTAGTTGACTATTATAGAAAGTATAAGATATTATCTTAATAAGTTCTACTAATTCGTCATAAATTATGTGATGAATTTCCACAACTTTTTCCCTTCAAAATAAATCAGTTGGGTGTAAATCTTTTACCATTTTCCCTCAAAAACGGAGTTTTGGATTCTCTGATCCGCATTATATCTGTATCTTTGTTTTCGTTTAGATTTGGTTGATTTTTTTCCTCAGTAATCATTTATGGTTTCTATAAAATGCAAAGTTCACGTGAGATGTTATTTCGGGGCTTTTATTGTTTTTCTCTGAAAACTTGATGCTTTGAAATCTTCAAATGGTATTTTGCAATCTATATTGTGGCATTTTTCTCATCTGCTATAGTTTGGAGGGTTCCACAGTTGCTCCTAGTGAATCTTGTTTCCAAGGAAGGACAATTTTGTTATCCACCATTAGGTTGGATTTATTCTGTGATGATTTTTAGTCAGTGATTTGCCAATTCTGGGAGGGTCAATGAAAGAGTCTATGGCAGGCTCTACTCTCACACCAGAAAATCATTCTGAAGAAAGGGACCACCCTCTCTGTTTTTTTCTGACTACACTAGTCATTGACATTCTGCAGATCCAGGGAGGGTCTCAGTAACAGTAGAATGTTCTGAAGTATTAATGACCACAAGACATAGATAGTTGATAGAATGACAATTACGGGTATTTTTAGTATCTCGCTATACTTATCTAGTTCCTAAAGATTCATATACTTGTTTCAATTATACATGACAAATATACATATTGCATTTGCACTTTTTTGGCTCGTGAGCAGAGGTGTTATTTTGATTTTATTTCAGTGCTTAGATCCCATATATACTCTAAAGCCTCAAATTCCATCAAGGCTGTCAAACAAAGTTGTGAAAATTACGTTAGATTTAATCATCCGCTTAATTATAAGCCCTCCTCTAAACAAGTGAATACACCTTCTGATCAAGTGACAATTCGGAAAAACGAAAATCTAACAAAGAAGATAGTCCTATGGAAGGAGGCTACCCTTAGTATTCTGCTGGAGTTCACAGAAAAAAATCGAGACATGTGCAATAATAAGGTCCCCAGAATTATTTTTACTTCAAACTGTTCCTGCTATTTTTTAGAGGTCTGTATTTGAAAAATTACCATCTAACATATTTTCTACAAATATTGTCTACCATGAATATATATGGCCCATTATTTTCCCAAATTATCTGGGAAAAAACTTCAGAGCTCTGGCCACCCTCTTTTAAATAATTTAGTAATTAATTTCATTGAAAAAGTTCATGTTATTCTTGTAACTTTCCTGAAAACTTACCCTAGGGATCAAACGGACGTAAAAAGACAGCTTCCTCGATGGGCTGCCTCCTTATCAACTAATATCTTACAAATTGGAATTTTATTTAGTGCAGCAAAGTAGTCCCTTGAATTGAACTGCATAAACCATAATCTAATTTCTGAGAAACCATTTTAGTTGTCATCTCTGATTTGCAAACAAATTACGCTTTCCGACACATTACATTTTTTAATTCTGAGCGATTACAAGCAACATTAGCTACTGACAAGGAAACCTACCACAGATTTTTTCGAAAAAAAATTAAACATCCGACTCAAACTGCCACGTACATCATATTTATGCATACAAGAAAAATGGTATTGAAAACAAATTATTGAATCGGTTTGTGTTCTAAATTACTCGCCTTATTGAAAACACGTTGTTAAATTGGATTGCATTGAAAATTTTCTACCTTGTCAAGGAAGCTGTTGGATTTCGATGAAGACATCGGAGCCTTTGAAATTTTTCTCGTCATTGCGCTCTGAGATTGCTTTTGACTGGATTTGAACGGTTCCATAACATTATGTTCTGATTCGGCAGGAGAACGATTTACACCTGTAGATTTTCGCCTTCTTTTTCTTTTCCTTGAGGATATTTTAGAAATTTCTTCTTCTGCTGTTCGAGGATTTTCCTCAGAGCCATTATCAAAGTTGCGCTTGAGTTTTCTTTTTCTTTTCTTGTTTTTCATTCTCCTGCTCTTCACTGATTCTGCAGCCACGGCGACATTATGGACTTCCATTGGCACTCGAGGATTGTAAAGGTTTGCGCACCCTCTCGCTTCATAAACAAATGAATGAAAGATTTTTATCTTAATAACGTTCATGAGGCCAAAGTAGAACATGAGATTCTTTAGGAAAAAGCACACATTTAAGAATAGGGTGTTATAACTTCAAGTGTTTTTTCTTTTTTTTAAATATAAGATAGTGAATTTTGATTATTAAAGTTCTTTCAAAGTAGAGTGGTGGAAGAGATTTTTTTTAGAATATTTGTTTCAGTTTTAAAAAGGTTAGTTCTTAAATTTAAGAAAATTGATTTCATAAACAAAGATTTAAATTTATCAAATAGAAAAATATTAAACAGAAAACAATTGTTGACATGTGGCAAAAACAAATTTAACTTGGGGGACATCTTTCAAAATAAAGTGGATGGTGAATGAGACATTTTAGGAATATTTGTTCAGTTTAAAAAAATTAGTTCTTAAATTGATCCCATAAATTTTATAGTAAGATTTAAATTTATCATTAAAGTTTTGGTGGAAAAATATTAAACAATAAACAATTTTTGACATGTGGCAAAAAAATTATTACTTAAATTGAGAAAGCTAAAAAGTAGAACTCCTATTTTAAATAAACCTTTAACCACAAAAAAAAAATTATAATAGGACCTCTAGCTCCATAAAAAATAGAGCCCACTACATGGGTCCCATGCCTAAGTTTGTTTCATTATATTTCTTCAAAAAAAAATAATGTGCATCTTCATGTACTCTCAATTTCATTTTTAGTTTGTTTATTTATTTATAAAGTGTTATTTACAAAATAATTTTTATACAATTAGGAATTAGGAAAAATAAAGAGAAAGTTGAAATGAAAATGAGAATAAGTCGCTTTCTTGTGTATGTCATTTTGTATTTCTTTATGAGAAGTTTTATGTATAAAAAAATCATATGGTTTGAGGTTTTATCCCCTATTTCTTTTAAATGACTTTGACTATCAATTCTTCACCAAATATTGTCAATGGAGTTGAGCACTCGATGACAATATTCCTTGGTTCCCTAGTCCAAACAACCTCAAAAATTTATCCTAAAGGTGGCTCACAAAATATCTCTACTAACTCACCTCCACATTTTGTTCTTCCACTTCCAAAAATTGAAGAAAGTTACAAATAGCGAAAATAATACTTTTTTGGGTTACTTTGTGAGAAAGCCCTTCCCCCACACCCAAAAGTGTGTTTTGTGGCTAGGTGTCCAAATCTTTTACCCCACTTAGGATTGTCTAGTCATTATGTAAAACATTTTAAAGGCTTTTTTTTCTTTTTTGGTTAAAGCCAATCATGCTCAGGTTGTTCTCACATGGGGCCCTTATATATTTTATTCTTACTTGTTTTCAAACCTTGGAATATGACTTTTCTATCACAGTTGAAAAGTCGCTTTGTGTTCCAAGTTGGGTTGACTCCCCTAACCTACCTATGCCTTTATGGCACTTTCTATATTGAATAGTGGTTCTTTATGAGTACTTGTTTGTGTTGAGCCCAAATATATAAACTTAGCTTAACATAAATGTCAAGTTTATAATAAGGTTGGCCTTTCAAAACACCTCAAGGAAACTATGGATATTGAAATTTGAGAATCTCAATACTTCCAAAGAATTTACATATCCATCTCCAAACCACTTGTTATCAATGTTAAGCATCGACCCACAATATGAGAGATTGTATGCTGGTTGTTTAGTATTCTAAACATACTCCTATAAGCTCGTGATCATGCTTTAAGGATGAGGCTAGTTGGTTCATGGTGGTAAAGCATGTAATGGTAAGAATGTTAAAGCACCTAAACACCTTCCCAAAGCTTCTAAGTGAGTGATTTCAAGCTCCCAAGATTCAAATTATATCAACCCTCTCATGTTGGCAATGACATTTCCTACTTCCTAATATAGTGTAGTTGTTTCAATACTCCAGGTAGTTTATTCTCATCACACCTCGCCGCCAATGGTGGGTCATCCTATTTCATTAAGACAATTATAAAATGACAAGCATATCCCTCGACACAACCAATCAAGTGAGATCAATGTTCATATTGGCAAATATGTTTCTCAAGACACTCTAGTTCATAACACTTATTTGTCTCTTGATGGGTTAGATAATGAGGGAATGTGCCTTCAGTTTCAATGAATTATATTTCCTATAATATGATATGTTTTACAAACCTCACTCCAAAATAGTTTTTTCGTTGCGTAGCACTCGAGCCTAAGAGATAAGGGCAAGCACATGGGGGTTCCATGGCCTTTCCCATTAATATGTAACTTTTTTTTAACAAAAATCACATTTAGACATGATTATTTGTCTTTAGGAGGTCAAAACATGTTTGGTTTTTTTCTCTCAAATTAGTGTCATGTTATTTGACCAACTAGGCATTTCAAGGCAGAGTCGTCACCTTTCTTTCTCTTGTTATAATACAATAATAACTTATTTATTAAGTCATCTTGACTTAAACATTAAGTTACTAGTACTTCTCTCTTAAGATAACACTTTATGGATTAGCAACATTTAATAATTATGTTAATTATTAAATAATTACTTTTTAGGGGTTCCTATTTTAGGTTACCAAATCATCTTTATAAGGATTGAACATTATATCTTTTATTAATTTGTTTGATATGATAATATAATCTTTCATATTTTCAGAGCCCAAACCCTTGCTTTGTTATTCCATTCTTTCAGGTGACAGGTTATCTTTGCATGCAGGTGATCTTTACATGTAAGTTATTTTTTTGGCATGGATTTTTTTTGTAGCAACGACCATTTGGCCATCAAATTCAATCGATTGGCATGTTATTGTAATCACTACATCAACACTTTCAAACCCCTTTTGAGCCCTTTTAGAACTATCTTCATTATTTTGGTTGTATCTTGGTCATACAGATTCATTTTTTGACAAATCTTATACCATCGGAAAGCTATTTCCAACCTCTGTTCATTTATAAAGGTTTAATTTAATAAATTTGTATTTTTTATGGCTTTTTTTGTTGTCAAAGCTAGAGTTTCTATTTTGCACTCTGGCAAACATATCTTGAGCATTCGAACTCCTTTTTTCAAAAACTTTACATCGTTGGGAAGCTTGTTTTGTGATCATTTCAATGATATGGATATTTTTTTCCAAATTTTGTCCTAGGTCTAATTTTCTCATTTTTTGCATTTTTCTATTCTGGTGAATATCTTGGATGTTTTAGATCTAGGGATTAGGGATGACTCATCTTGGGTTGTTCATTTTATTTTACCAACCTCTTATCTCTTATGATCTTTGTTGACATCTCTTGCAAGAATTTATATGTAAAAACGCTAAGATAAAGTGTTGCTCATACAATTTTTTATCTTCTTGGGATTTACCACATCTTGTGTCTTATTACACATGCACTGCTGATGAAGTTGGTTGGGGAGTCAAGATATTTTCCTTTGTTTTTCATCTACTTTTATCACATGATTGCTCCTTCCATGAAACTAGGCTCATGATCCCTGTCTAGAGACTTATCACCTTATATAAGACTATTATGTACTTTTGGTGCATCTTGTTGTTCTTAGTTCCTTAACATGCAATTCTTGTTGGCTATCCTTTTCAATTGCATGTCATGTCTCCCTTTTCCACACTATAGGGGGTTTCCCTTGTTGGCTCTAATGCTTCTTTGGTTCATTTGAGTGATCTATGTATATAGTATTTCTTCCTATGTACTAGGCCTATGCAGTGGATGGGTACCTATTCATTTCAGTTAGATGGATCATTCACCATATGGACACTTTTTTTTTGTTCCTATTTTGGAGGAAGTTTTCCATGTTTGATTGATCAACTCTTCAAGCTTTGGTGTTTTATACCATTTGTGTAGTGTCTGCCCTCATTTACATTTTTCTGGACATATTGTTGCTATTATTGTCAAACTATGTTAGACTAGTTTTATGTTGATGGTTAGTAGCATTGTTTCGAGACTATCAGATATTGTGCTATGGATTCAGTTGATGTATGATGAGATTACTTAGACTCTACATTTCATATATGCATGATGATTATTACATTATTTTCAGTTATTGATGATGAGTAGTTAGATGGTTTATTATCACATGTGTTGTATTATGGATACTTACCCCATATTGGCATGTGTATGGTGTGCGTGTTTGTTCTTATGTATGGCGTTACTGATGTGGTTAAGGAAGGGAGTCGTAGTCACCTGCTAGTCGAGATCTACACGATGCACCACTTCCTGCCATTGCCTATTTAGCTTAGCATATGTATATTGTATGTACATGCATGGGTTTTATGCAGGTTGCAGGTACCAGGTATTGACTTCCCTGAATTGCCAAGATGAGCGTACCCTATCGCACTATCTCAATGGTAAGAGAAGGAAGATAAATTCTCAAGTCCAAATCCTAAACCCCTAAACCATTTGTCCTAGTGAGGTAGGACAAGTGTCCAAGATATTTTACCTTCTGAATGTGTCAGATGACATAATTCGTGATTTTAACCCTTTAGATTGATTTTGTATGGATTGTTCTACGATGGGTTTTCATATTTTATCTTGGAGGTCTATGGTGAATTTTCTATTAATTAAGTCTAAAATTAAAAGATTTAATTAATAATTTAATTATTTGGAAAAAATTAATATAATATCATGATCTTTAGATATTTTGATCTTAATTAATAAAATGGAAATTAATTGAGAAAAGAATTAAATAA